>SNQJ01S0019822.1:94718-121654 GCA_010110895.2 Picea sitchensis
AAAAGTGACATTATGCACTTTAACCAAAGTCAAAGTACAAATAGACATAAAGTACTAGGACAAAGTGCCAAATGACTTTCCCACATGTGCTAAGGAGGGAAAACACATGGGGAACACCTCCTCAGGTACTAAACTCAACACAACAAACATGTCATCTACACACAATAGCAAGATAATATAGCTTCCATTTTCTAGCCTATTAAAATAAACACAATGATCATAATGATATTATAACCTTGTTCTGACATAAATCTATCGAATTTCAAATACCACTGTCTTGGAGCTTTCTTTAGGCCATACAAGTTCTTATTCAACCTACATACCAAATTCTCCTTCCCTTTGACCTCATACCCCTGTGGTTGTTGCATATAAATATCTTCCTCCAAATCCCCATGGATAAAAGTTGTTTTTACATCTAATTGTTCAAGATGCAAATCTTCTACTACCACAAGACTTAAAATAGTCCTAATTGAATTCATTTTAACAACAAGAGAAAATGTTTCATCAAAATCTATACATTTCTTATGTGCAAATCCCTTTACAACAAGTTTGGCCTTGTACCACTTTTTGCCTCCATCTTCTTCCTTCAACCAGTAAACCCATTTATTTTGCATTGTTCTTTTTCCTCCAGACAACTTAACCAAGTACAAAGTCTAGTTATTTACTAAGGAGTCAATTTCCTCTTTCATGCCTTGCTCCCACTTATTTTTAGTGTCTGCTTGCATTGTCTCTTCATATATTTCTGGTTCGCCAGAATCAGTCAACAATAAATAATACAATGAAGGAGAGTATCATTGAAGGGGTCTACTTAACCCGGTAGATATTTTAATAACACTTGCAAGCGTTTGAGGTGCTTGTTGCCCCTGTTGTTGTGCAATTTGATTTTCTATTACTTTTGGAATATCATTTTCTTTGATTTCGTTGAGTATTGTGTATTATGTGTTTTCCTTTTCTTGTTTCTTTCCTTGCAACTGACCTTTGTACACGACCTTTTCATTAAATACCACATCTTTACTCCTAATGATTTTGTGATTTTCATAATCCCATAAGTGATTAACACTAAAATCATTAATCCCATAAGCGATTAACACCAAAATCATTAACATTGTATCCAATAAAGGTACACTTCTTGGATTTTGTCTCAAGCTTTGTTCTATTTTCTTTATCAATATGAACAAATTCTTCACAACCGAAAGTCTTAAAAAATGAGTAGTTTACCTTTTTACCTATCCATGCCTCCTCTGGAATGCTACCATCCAAGGAGCTTGAAGGCCCTTTGTTTATTAAGTAAACAACAATATCTACAACATCTGCCCAAAACTGTAAGGGAAACCTTGCATGCAATCTCATACTCCTTGCGCGTTCCATGATTGTCATGTTCATCATTTCTGACATACCATTTTCTTATGGTGTTATTGGAACTATATTCTCTCTACGAATCCCATGGTATGAACAATAATTATCAAACTCATTGTTGCAGTATTCACCTCCATTATCTTATCTGAAACACTTCAACATTTTTCCTGTCTCGTTCTCAACCAAAGCTTTCCATTTCTTAAAAGTGTCAAAAACATCAGGTTTTTTTTAAATGCAATAAACCCAAGTTTTCCTAGTTGCATCATCAATAAAAGTAACATAATAATGAGATCCACCAAGAGATGATACATGAGTTGGTCCCCATACATTTGTATGCACAAGCTATAACTTTTCACTCTTTTTTTCCTTCCCGACTATGAGAAACCTGACTCTCTTTTGTTTTCCATAACCACAATGCTCACAAAAATCCAAATCAACATGTTTAAGATCTAGCAACAAAATCCTTTTGTGGAGTATCTGCATCCCCTTTTCACTCATGTGTCCAAGCCTATGATGCCACAATGTTGTATTCATTCATGTCGAAGCTAAAGAGATAGAAGAGTCAACATTACAGGTACATAAATACAATGTACCTATCTTCTCTCATTTTGCTATTACCAGAGATCCTTTAGTGACCTTCCACACCTTTTTTGTAAATGTAGATATACAACCTTCACTTCCCAATTGCCCTACTGAAATTAGATTTATTCTCAAATCTGGAACATGTCTCGCCTCTTTCAACAACCATTGGTTTCCATTCTTTAACTTTATTTGTACCTTACCCATTCCAACAATTTTACGTGGTTCATCATCACCCAAATAAATTTGTCCATAATCACCTTGAACATAATCTTGAAATTTTTTTCCTATGGGGTGTGGCATGAAATGAAGCCCTTGAATCTGATACCCAAGAATTAGTAATATTATATGAAGAAAGAATCAAAGCATCTTGTAACACATCACCTACTACATTTGCTTCCTAATTTTTCTTTTGTTGTCCATCTCCTTTCTTCTTGGAGATCTGCAGTCTTTCTTGAGATGTCCTTTTTGTTGATGAATGCAACTATAGGAGACATCCTCCAACTTACAAACCTGTGAAATGTGGAATATAGCATCTATGTGAAGTCTTACTCTCAGCTTACAAACCTGAGAGAAAGCCCCTAATAAAGGGTTCGTGGTTCCAACCTGGGACAGGGGCCAAGAATGTATATGGCCTCCTCCATGACGTGAGAGAGAAGAACTCTAGATGATCATCCGGTGGAAAAGCGATCTGTTGAGTTAGGACATGCCTATGGCTGAGCACATGGTGAACGTGGGAAATCCCAAAAGTGTTGGTCACATCATCATGAGAATAAGAACAAAGATGATGTGATGGCCTCCTCTGAACAACAACAGAGTTGATGAGAAGACTCTAGATGATCCTCTTGTTGGTGGCAGTGGGAAAGCATATCTGTAGAGCAGACGTGCCTATGGACGAGCAAAGGTGAACATGTGAGGACCTGGCTCATCTGCGTAATGCAGTGAATCAGGTCCATGGAATCCCTATGGATGTGGCCCCTAGTGGATGAGCACTAGTGGGTGTATCAGATCCTTTGTTATATATTGTTCAAGAGTCAGAACTACCTGTAACCCTAGTTATTATGTAAAGGGTACAGGTCGGCCCTATGTTAATATGATTAATATAAAGAAGATAATTAATAATGTGAATATTAATTATAATAATAAATATAATAATAAAGTGTATTTGACTTAGAGAGGTTGGCCCTGTTGTGCCAATACGACGCCCTTGCTAATTGGTCAAAGACTAATATAAGTAGGAGATGATTCTCCATTGTAGAATCATATCCTCCTCACATGTTTTGGAAATTTCAGCAAGTACTTCTCTTTAGCAAAGGTACACACCTCTCTTGGGCGCTAGAGTTTCTAGGGATTAAGCACCCTCTTGTGTGGTAAGTCATTCTTGGTGATGAAAGGTCTTTCTCTTGAAGAATATAGCAAAGGATTTGGCTGGGTTTTTCTCCCTTGTTTGAGAAGGGTTTCCCAGGATATATCTTGTGTACTTGTGCATGGTGTTTCTTCTTGTGATCTTGGTTGCTGCAACATTCTTGTTTATGGTTAAGACATGATGAAATTAAATGAACTACATGCTTAACCTAGATTTTGAAAATTCAACACGGTATCAGAGCATAGGTATTGAAGATCCCATTGCACAAGCTTTCTCCAGAACATCTACTCTCTCATTTGTAGAAATCGTACGGCCCTCCTAGGGTTTCCATAAAATTTGTACGGCTTCCTTTTTCAGAGAAGTTTCACCACTAAAACTTGGACGCTTGGGCTGAAAAAAAGTTAGAAAGGTACTACCTCCTTCAGCATACCTCTAGCAAGTCTCAGAACTAAATTCTGGGCATTTTCAAAATTTTGACCCTAAGGGCTCCTAGGGTTTCGTCAAAATTCTGCAGAAAATTCTGAATCTTATTTCTGAAAATTTCTTGAAAGAAGTTATCATACTTAAAGGCTTATTGTTGGAATTCATAAGCCCAACAAAACCTAAAGTGCTAGCCTATCCTATCCGTTAGGTTTTTCTAGCCTAGTTGACAAGGGTTTGTGAAGATGATCAATTTCATGATGGGAAGCAAGCTCAACAGCAAACTCCAATGCAATGAAGACATCAACATCTCAACACTCTCAGGTATGGTTCCTCTCAATGAAAACACTTGGCTAATTGACAGTGATGCTTCCAGGCACATGACTGGTATTAGCAATCATTTAACATAGTTCATTGAGAAAGAGACACATCTACATGTCGTCCTTGGAGGTGATGCTAGATATAACGTGAGAGGAGTTGGAACCTCCACCTTCCAACTAGACTCAGTTATGCAGCTCAAACTGGAAGAAGTTTTATATGTACCAGGAATGAAGAGAAACCTTGTCTCTATTTCGTCTCTTGAAGACAAAGGTTACAAAATCACTTTCTTAGAAGGGAGAGTCCTTGCATGGCACAAAGACTTTCATATCAGCTCTTCCAAAGTAATTGGAATCAGAGACAACAGCCTATACAAGTTGACCATCAACCAATTCAAGCCTTATTACATGACATTATCAGCCTAAGTGAGCCATGGCATAGAAGGCTTGCTCACATTCATTATAGAGCTCTTCCAACTCTAAGGAAAATGGTAACAGGTCTACCAGAGATCCAGATCCAGCGTGAAGGCATTTACAAAGAGTGTGCCCTTGGTAAAAATGTTAAAGTATCATTTCCTAGCAGCGACAACAAATCCAAGGAAATCTTGGACTTGATTCATTCAGATGTATGTGGGCCAATGACTGTTGCATCCCTAAATGGGTACTTGTACTATGTATTATTCATAGATGACCACTCCAGGAAAACCTGGACCTACTTTATGAAGATCAAGGATGGAGTCCTTGCCAAATTCCAAGAATTCAAAGCTCAAGTTGAAAACTTGACTGGAAGAAAAATCAAAGTATTGAGATCAGACAATGGAAGAGAATACGCCTCAAAAGAATTCATCAATTTTTGTATTGAAGCAGGGATCAAGAGGGAGCTCACAGTGTCGTACAAGCCTCAACAAAATGGGGTTGTTGAAAGGAAGAACAAAACCATCATTGAAGCAACTAAAGAAATGATACATGATTAGAGTCTACCAATGACTCTATGGGAAGAAGCATGTATGACTGCAGTATATGTTCAAAACCGTAGCCCTCATCAGATCCTGAAAAACACTACTCCAGAAGAAGCATTCACTAAAGTGAAACCGGAAATCGGACACTTCGGAATATTTGGATGTCCAGTGTACCTTCATGTACCTAAAGAAAAGAGTCCAAACTAGAACCTTCAGGAAGGAAAGGTACTTTTGTAGGATATAATGAATCCTCAAAAGCCTACCAAATCTACATCCCAGGACAAAGACAAATTTAAGTAAGCAGAGACATCACATTTGAAGAAGATGTAGCCTTCCAAAAATCCAGAGAAGCTCAGATGGAAATAGATGGTGAAACAATACCTCCTCCTCATTCAGAAATTCAGAGGGAGATAGATAGTGTTCCAGATGAGCCTACAACACAAATTGATCCAGCTCCTCCAGCAGATTCGGATTCCCCAAGTAATGTACCTAAAGACATCACTATTGGACATAAAAGACCTGCTTGGGCATGCCAAACGTTAGAAGAAGAAGAAAGACATAAATATCCACAAGGAGAAATTAGAGAAAGCAAGAGACCTAAGAGATTCTCTAGCTACCTTTCAGCTATGACTCACATTATTGATTCAGAACCAACCTGTCATGGGGAAGCCTTAGGTGAACAAGTATGGAAAGATGCCATGACTGAAGAATATCAATCTATACTAAAGAATGATGTATGGGATGTTGTCCCAAGGCCAAAAGGGAAGTCCGTAGTAACTTCCAAATGGATTTACAAAATCAAACATGTTGTTGATGGAAGCATTGAAAAATATAAAGCAAGATTCATGGCCAGAGGGTTCTCACAAATAGAGGAGTCGACTATAACGAGACTTTTGCACCAATAGCCAAATATACCTCCATTTGATCCATCATTGCTCTAGCTACTTCCATGGGCTGGAAGCTACATCAAATGGATGTAAAGACAGTTTTTCTCAATGGCGAAATTGAGGAAGAAGTCTACATTGAACAACCAGAAGGTTTCATTATACACAACAAAAAATCTCATGTTTGCAGATTGAAGAAAGCCCTATATGGCTTAAAACAAGCCACGCGTGCTTGGTACGAGAAAATGGATGGTTTCATGATAAGTTTGGGTTTTAATAAAATCTCAGTCGACCCAAACTTATATTATAGCATTAATGGAAACGAATGTTTGATTCTAGTCCTTTATGTGGATGATTTCTTCATCACCGGCTCAAAAAGACTCATTGTTGAATGTAAACAGACATTAACTACCAAATTTGAAATGAAGGATTTGAGCCAAATGCATTACTTCTTGGGACTAGAAGTATGGCAGAGATCAAATGAGATTTTCCTAAACCAAGGAAAATATACTTTGGATATTCTGAAAAGATTCCAAATGACAAATTGTAAATCCATGCCAACTCCAATGGTAATGGATCTGAAGAAGATGAATGATACCGATTCTTGAGACGTAGATCCACATTTATAACAACAACTCATTGGATCCTTGATGTATCTAGTTAACACTAGACCAGACATTTGCTATGCAGTAAATGTACTTAGCCTGTTTATGAGCCAACCAAAACAGACACATTGGATAGCTGCCAAACACTTATTAAGATACTTGCATGGCACTATTGGTTATGGCCTAAAATATGCAACAAATGTGGATCTAAGACTGGAAGGGTATGCTGATGCAGATTGGGCAGGAAGTGCAGCAGACAGAAAGAGAACCTCAGGAAGTTGTTTCACCCTAGGTTCAGCCATGGTTTCTTGGTGCAGCACAAAACAAATCTTTGTGACTTTGAGTACGACAGAGGCAGAATACATTGCACTAAGTGTAGCAGTTCGTGAAGTTGTTTGGCTTTGCAAACTCTTGACAGATTTGTTTGAAAATGAGATGGTTTCTACCACCATTCATTATGACAACCAAAGTTTTGTGAAGCTCTTAGAGAATCCAGTATTTCATGACAAATCAGAACATATTGAAATTAAGTACCACTATATCAGAGATATGGTACAGAGTAAGACAATGCATGTTCAGTATCTTTCCACCCATGAACAAATTGTTGATATCTTCACTAAACCACTTGCCAAGAAAAAGTTCGAGTATTTCTGTGAGAAGTTTGGCCTGATGGAGAATGCCTCCCTAGCTGAGAGGGAGTGTTGATGAATGCAGATATAGGAGACATCCTCCAGCTTACAAACCTGTGAGATGTGGAATATAGCAGCTATGTGAAGTCTTATTCTCAACTTACAAACCTGAGAGAAATCCCCTAAAAAAGGGTTCATGGTTCCAGCCTGGGACAGGGGCTAGGAATGTATATGGCCTCCTCCATGACGTGAGAGAGAAGAACTCTAGATGATCATCCAGTGGAAAAGCGATATGTTGAGTTAGGACGTGCCTGTGGCTGAGCACATGGTGAACGTGGGAAATCCCAAAAGCGTTGGGCACATCATCATGAGAATAAGAACGAAGATGATGTGATGGCCTCCTCTGAACAACAACAAAGTTGGTGAGAAGACTCCAAATGATCCTCATGTTGGTGGTAGTGGGAAAGCAGATCTATAGAGCAGACGTGTCTATGGACGAGCATAGGTGAACGTGTGAGGACCTGGATCATCTGTGAAGTGCAGTGAATCAGGTCCATGGCATCCCTATGGATGTGGCCCCTAGTGGATGAGCACTAGTGGGTGTATCAAATCCTTTGTATATATTGTTCAAGAGTCAGACCTACCTGTAACCCTAGTTATTATGTAAAGGGTACAGGTCAACCCTGTGTTAATATGATTAATATAAAGAACATAATTAATAATGTGGATAATAAATATAATAATAAAGTGTATTTGACTTAGAGAGGTCAACCCTGTTGTGCCAATAAGACGCCCTTGCTAAGTGGTCAAAGACTAATATAAGTAGGAGATGATTCTCCATTGTAGAATCATATCCTCCTCACATGTTTTGGAAATTTCAGCAAGTACTTCTCTTTGGCAAAGGTGTGCACCTCTCTTGGGCGCTAGGGTTTCTAGGGCTTAAGCACCCTCTTGTGTGCTAAGTCATTCTTGGTGGTGAAAGGTCTTTCTCTTGAAGAATATAGCAAAGGATTTGGCTAGGTTTTTCTCCCTTATTTGAGAAGGGTTTCCCAGGATATATCTTGTGTACTTGTGCACAGTGTTTCTTCTTGTGATCTTGGTTGCTGCAACATTCTTGTTTAAGGTTAAGTAATGATGAAATTTAATGAACTACATGATTAACCTAGCTTTTGAAAATTCAACACTTTCTTCCCACGATTTCAGCACTATATCTTTCCTAGTTTGGATTTGGATCTCCCCTTCCTAGACTTCCCACGGTTCCCTAGGCTCTTTCCTCTTTCCCTTTGTCTTCCCATGTTCTCCACGATAAATGCATTACCTAATGTCTCACTTGTGCTTTCTATTGCATTTCCTCACTAAGGATAAAACCAACAACATCATCAAATTTCAAAGTGTTTGAACCAAAGATAGAGTTACATCCATGACCAAGTCGTTCAATTTTTTGGCAATGAGAACAAGATTAGAAAAACCCTAACCTCAACATCAAAGTTTACTCCTACAGAACTTAGCCAATTAGTAACCGTATTAAATTCATTTAAATAGTCAGCAACAAACCCACCTTCTGACATCTTCATATTAAATAATCGCTTCATTAGAAATGCCTTGTTGGAGACCAAGGGTTTTTTATATAGTTTAGCCAATTCCTTCATCAGATCATCCATTGTATTTTCTTTTGAAATGTTGAAAGCCATCGATGTTGACAATCGTAGTCGTATTTTTCCTAGTGTCTTTTTGTCAAGAACCTCCCATTCTTTGTCCTTCATACTCACCAGCTTCTTTGTTTTTTCTCCCAACGGTAGGAAAAGATCATTCTAATATAGATAGTCTTCCATTTGCATCTTCCATAACTGGTAGTTTTGGCCGTTAAATTTCTTGACCCAAAACTTTCCATCTTCTATCATTGCTCCCACTTGAACCAAGAACCCTCTTTTCATGTGAGTTACCTTTCGCTTTGATACCAATTGTTAGAAAAGAGGATCGCAGAGCAATAAAATAAAATAAAATGCAGAAATAAAACACAGAAGATACACAATACAATAGAGATAGAGATATACATGGTTCACCCAATATGGGCTACGTCCACAGAGAAATTGGTAGGTCCTTCCTTTATTATTATCTAGCAAATGAATGGATACAACATACAACACACTCAGTGTAACTTCCTCTTCTTTCTCTCACAGTCTCCTCTCTCAGAATACAATATTCACACTCATCCCTAGCCACAATACAATTCCCTCGTACATAAAAGAGGGTTGTATTCTAGGGAAAAAAAAACCTAACATAACTTATATCATCAGATCTACAACCTAATGATGAACGGTTCATATTGACTACGAAACTACAATACTTTACAAGGCCATTTTCCCAAGAAATTCTCTTCAAGGGTGTTTCCCCTAAACCCCTATCAAGGGGGGATCCATAAAGTATCACCGACCCCCTTGGATCCCCTGGCGACAAATGTGGGGGGGAAATCCCCCACACACCCCCTCATCAAGAACTGGGATCCAAACACGGTTGAAACAAGACCTTTGAATCAAGAAGATAGTCAGGATCCACAACCAATACTATGTGCATCTAATTGGAGAATCATTGCACTTAATATTACCAAAAGGATAATTCCAAGAGAAACGATGAGGATAATCATGCTTAGAAATTAATTATTTGATCTTAACAAACTTCTTGAAAGTTTTAGACGTGCTTTTCTTTTCTTTGCGCCTTTTATTAGTCATAGCCTCGTGAGGCAATAGCTCATCTTTATTTATTTTGTTAGTGATCGTATCTACTACCTTTAGAGTATGAAGTGATTAAGGGAATTGGGGAAGTGCTTATTCAATTGTTATTTGTAAACATCTGATAGAAAACATGATGCTTTCTCTACACTCCCCACAATTTGATAAGTGAAATCTTGTGCCATTTCCACTATTATCAAGAAGGTACTCAAAGATTTAAAACTATTTCACCATCGTATTGAACTTCACTTCTTGAGCAGAGACCTATCAAATATAATGACAATTACTTTAGGATCATTTTCTCTCCAAGATTGCTTAACCATATTAGTTAAAAAGTCATCCAAAAAATAGAATGGAAATATTCCTTACTTGAAAAAAAACTCAAATACTCAATATTAGATTCTAAATCATTTTTGTCTATATCCAAGTAACTAGTCTCATATTACAAGCATCCAACCCTAGACCTTTCTAGGGGTTACACAAGATTGACATCACTGTAAGATATAGATTTAGCTATCAAATCATTCAATTGTCTGGTAAGTGAACACTCCTTCGTGCAACTACCATGCCAATCACTTTTGTGATTATGAATTTGGTCTGAATCAAAGCATCTTGTAACACATCACCTACTACATTTGCTTCCTGATATTTCTCCTGCTATCCATCTCCTTGCTTCTTTGGAGATCTCCAGTCTTTCTTCAGATGTTCGTTCTTCCCACAATTCCATCACTTTATCTTTCCTAGTCGGGATTTGGATCTTCCCTTCCTAGACTTCCCATGGTTCTTTGGGCTCTTTCATCTTTCCCTTTGTCTTCCCTTGTTCTCCAAGGTCAATGCATTACCTGATGTCTCACCTATTCTTTTCTGTCGCATTTCCTCGCTAAGGATAACACCAACAACAACATCAAATTTCAAAGTGTTTGAACCAGAGATAGAGTTTACTTACAACCATGACCAAGTCGTTTCGGCTTTCTAGCAATGAGCACAAGATTAGAAGAGCTCTAAACTCATCATCAAAGTTCACTCCTACAAAACTTAGTTGATTAGTAACCATATTAAATTCATTTAAATGGTTAGCAATAGACCCACCTTCTAACATCTTCATATTAAATAATCGCTTCATTAGAAATACCTTGTTGGAGGTCGGGGGTTTTTCATATAGTTTAGCCAATGCCTTCATGAGATCATTTGTTGTCTTTCCTTTTTAAATGTTTAAAGCTACCGACATTGATAGGCGCATGCATATCGTTCCTAGTGTCTTTCTATCAAGAACCTCCCATTCTTCGTCTTTCATACTCGTCGGCTTCTTTTCTTTTCTGCCCAAAGGTACGAAAATATCCTTATGATATAGATAGTCTTCCATTTGCATCTTCCATAACTGGCAGTTTTGGTTGTTAAATTTCTCAACCCTAAAATTTCCATCCTCCGCTATTGCTCCCACTTGAACGAGGAACCCTCTTTTCCTACGAGTTACCTTTCACTCTGATACCAATTGTTAGAAAAGAGGATCATAGAGCAATAGAATAAAATAGATGTGGAAATAAAACACAGAATATACACAATACAATGGAAACAAAGATATATGTGGTTCACCCAATATGGGCTACATCCACGGAGAAATTGTCAGTTCCTTCCTTTGTTATTATCCAACAAATGAAGGGATACAACCTACAACACACCCATTGTAACTTTCTCTTCTTTCTCTCACAGTTTTCTCTCTCATAATACAATATTCGCACTCATCCCTAGTCACAATACGATTCCCTCATACATAAAAGAGGGTTTCCTTCTAGGGAAAAAAACCTGGACATAACTTCTACTGTCAAATCTGCAACCTAATGATGAACAATTCAGATTGACTATGAAATTACAATATTTTACAAGGCAATTTTCCCAAAAATTTCTCTTCGGGGGCGCTACCTCTAAACCCCCATCAGGGGGATCCATAAAATGTCTTCGCCGCCTCCCCCCTTCCCCCCCACTGGACCCCCTAGTGATAGATGTGGATGTGGGGGGAAATCCCCCCCACACCTTCTCGTCGAGAACTGAGATCCAAACACAGTTGAAACAAGACCTCTAAATCATGAAGATAATCAGACTCGACGACCATTACTTTGTGCATCTAATTGGAGAATCATTGCATTTAATATTACCAAAATGACAATTACAAGAGAAACGATGAGGAGAATCACACTTCGAAATTAATTATTTGATCTTAACAAACTTCTTGAAACTTGTATATGTGCTTTCCTTTTCTTTGCACCTTTTATTAGTCATAGCCTCATGAGGCAATACCTCATATTTATTTATTTTGTTAGTGATCGTATCTACTACCTTTGGAGTATGAAGTGATGAAGAGAACTAGGGCAATGCATCTTCAATTGTTCTTTGTAAACGTCTGATAGAAAACATGATGCTTTCCATACACTCCCCACAATTTGATAACTGAAATTTTGTGTCATTTCCACTATTATCAAGAAGGTACTCGAAGATTTAAAACTATTTCACCATCGTATTGAACTTCACTTCTTGAGAAGAGATCTATCAAATATAATGACAATTACTTTAGGATCATTTTCTCTCGAAACTTGCTTAACTATATTAGTTAAAAAGTCATCAAAAAAATAGAATGAAAATATTCCTTACTTGGAAGAAAAAAAACTCAAATATTCAATATTAGATTCTAAATATTTTTTGTCTGCATCCAAATAACTAGTCTAATATTGCAAGCATTCAACCCTTGACCTCTCTAGGGTGACACAAGATTGGCATCACTGTAAGATATAGACTTAACCATCAAATCATCCAATTGTTTGTTAAGCAAACACTCCTTCGTGCAACTACCATGCCAATCGCTTTTGTGTTTTTATATTTGGTCCTCAAATGTAATTACTACAAATACACCATCCAATCTAATGTTCATATTGCATTCCACCCATTGTTGTCTTGCACATAAACAAGAAAATCTCTGTGTTTGTATTTTCCTTTCAACTACCATATTTTAAACCTATCACTATTCGCCCTTACCAAAACCAATAAGTTGAAGTTTTTAAAGAAATAGTCCTTATTCAACTAAGGAATAGCCACTATTCACCCTTACCAAAACCAATAAGTTGAATTTTTTTAAGAAATAGTTTATATTAGTCCCTGCGGAAGGCAAGAAGGGATATGGTGTTGACTATTAATTATGCCAAAAGGCGTATACCTATTGACAATGGGAAGATTTAATAGGGGTTTAGTGCTTAATAAGTTTTCTATGGACATGATTAAATATGGCTGGAATATTCTTAGTAGTCACACAAAATAAATGGCTGTGATTTCAATCATTAACTTCCTNAACGTCTGATAGAAAACATGATGCTTTCCATACACTCCCCACAATTTGATAACTGAAATTTTGTGTCATTTCCACTATTATCAAGAAGGTACTCGAAGATTTAAAACTATTTCACCATCGTATTGAACTTCACTTCTTGAGAAGAGATCTATCAAATATAATGACAATTACTTTAGGATCATTTTCTCTCGAAACTTGCTTAACTATATTAGTTAAAAAGTCATCAAAAAAATAGAATGAAAATATTCCTTACTTGGAAGAAAAAAAACTCAAATATTCAATATTAGATTCTAAATATTTTTTGTCTGCATCCAAATAACTAGTCTAATATTGCAAGCATTCAACCCTTGACCTCTCTAGGGTGACACAAGATTGGCATCACTGTAAGATATAGACTTAACCATCAAATCATCCAATTGTTTGTTAAGCAAACACTCCTTCGTGCAACTACCATGCCAATCGCTTTTGTGTTTTTATATTTGGTCCTCAAATGTAATTACTACAAATACACCATCCAATCTAATGTTCATATTGCATTCCACCCATTGTTGTCTTGCACATAAACAAGAAAATCTCTGTGTTTGTATTTTCCTTTCAACTACCATATTTTAAACCTATCACTATTCGCCCTTACCAAAACCAATAAGTTGAAGTTTTTAAAGAAATAGTCCTTATTCAACTAAGGAATAGCCACTATTCACCCTTACCAAAACCAATAAGTTGAATTTTTTTAAGAAATAGTTTATATTAGTCCCTGCGGAAGGCAAGAAGGGATATGGTGTTGACTATTAATTATGCCAAAAGGCGTATACCTATTGACAATGGGAAGATTTAATAGGGGTTTAGTGCTTAATAAGTTTTCTATGGACATGATTAAATATGGCTGGAATATTCTTAGTAGTCACACAAAATAAATGGCTGTGATTTCAATCATTAACTTCCTAGCTATTATAAAGACATCAGTTTATGTGTTTACTTTTTTACATTTACCTAATCATATTTAAAAATTACTTTGATAGCTAACTGATTAACACCAATAAATGAAGCCCAACAGTTTATTTGTTAATAGATAATAAAATTTAATATATTCTTTTAAAGATTCATTTCATCTTCTCAACCTTTCGGCGCTGTGCTATTTAATTTGAATTTGACTAAAAGGGACTCAAACGTTGGATATGGTATTGACTATTAATTAATTTGAATTTGACTAAAAATAATTGAGAGGACCCGGTACACCATTCAAGAAGTCTTTATGTCGATGTCGTGTCTTCTGGATTGGAAGGTGACCTGGAAGGAACCTGGGGGAACCTTGGTTCTGCAGAGCCTAGTCGGCCTTGTCATCGTCATAGCAATTCCATGGATGGTTCATCTTCCTTGCAAATAAATGAACTGTCCTCAGAGTCATTGGAGACCAAGAAGGCGATGGCAGCAAAAAATCTCCAAGAACTTGCACTTATTGATCCTAAACGAGCCAAGAGGTATGCTTTTAACACTCTCCATGTCCCCAGTTTTTAGTTGGAATATTATAAATGAAAATGTAACTCCAGTTGCTCAACGGTAAGTGAATTCGAGGTAGATCTCAAGGTATAGAGTCAAGGGTCGAGGAAGAGGTCCATATCGAGATCGAGATAAAGAAGCAGCACCCACAGGTTTTGTCCATGCCATACAGGTGTGGGGGCAGACAACCTATTCTTTTGAAATACCTCATAGTTTAGTTCGAAACCTATTGCGAAAATAGACGATGAATCCCACCGTCGACCATCCGATCCAGCTAGTAACATACGATGCAAGTACTTAACTAAAAGCAAGCATCCTTGTTATTTGGGTTTGCGGACCCTCACTCACTATTGGGTTTGAATCTCTCTCTCGCTACGAACTCAAGGCTCTATACACTGGATATTGTTTTACAATGATACATCTCTGCATATTTTCTTCGTTTTTCCTATTGGTTGATGTAAGGGTGTAATCTTTGAAATCAATTCATTCCCTATGAAGTTGGTCAATTCTTATTTTTTTATTTTTATCTGCACTTCATTAACATTTTTAGATTTCTTCTAAAAGGGTTTAATGTATCATTTGATTGTTAAAACAAATGTGGACCTACTAGTGAAACCACTAAAATGCAGTTTACAAGTTCTTCCATTAAGATTTCAGGATCTATAATGGCCACAAACTAACAAGCCAAAATTCAATTCAAACCCTTCTTGTTTGGTCCTAGATTAAATCAATGGAGTTTAATTTTACACTATCAGATTAAATTTGTGTATGAAAGCAAGATTAAATCATGTAGCTGACATTCCCAACCTCTCATTATGTCCATGGTTATTACTTGCAATGACTTATTAAAGTTTCAATTCTAGGTACATATAACAGCAGCATTATAGTAAAAATGCAATGATGCCAAAGCAAGGCAAGTGCTATCATTCTAATTGGGTAAGCATTGCAATTATGTTAAGTGCTTACACAAATTGAATGTAAAAGATCATATCACGCTGACAGAAACAAGTCAGGGATTTTCAAGAAAATTAAACAATTAAAATTGCCCATGCTGACCAATTAAATACATAGGGCATGTCCAAGTAAATAGACGACCTGATAGAAAAATGAATGAGATCATGCAGCTGATCAAGTTCAAAAGTAGATTAGATCCAAATCAAACAGAAAGAATCAGCGATTCAGGGAACCTATTTCTAGGCAGGCCTAAGCGCAGAAAGGAAACTAGCAAAAAGTAGTCACGCTACCATCCACCATAAATAACAACTAAAGGAGTGCATCTAGAATTTATTGTCCTTCATCGGGCCTCTTGGAATCTTGCTCAACACTTTGGCATCAAGCCTCTTGGAATCTTGCTCAACACTTTGGCATCAAATGTCCCGTAATGCTTCTTAGCTTCATCCATTGCCTTGAATGTGAAGGCCTCAACCTGATATTCATATTTTTCATAAAGCACGGGCACTGTATACGCAAAAACAAATGATGCACAAAACAGAAGCACAACCAATCAAATTAATTCTGTATTCATTCCAAAATTTGATGGAAAACACTTCACAAGAATTAGTTGCCACAATATATTATCTTAAAATAATAAGCACAGCCATATGTGGGACTCAATTTATTTTTTCCTATTCAGCTTAATTTAAGCAGTCCAGAGACCAACTCCACTCATGTGGCAGAAAGTCTAATAGTGGAACTTTTGCAAGCAATTCAAACATGGAGCAAAGTTAGAAAACTGTTAGTAAGTCTATAAGCATGTCAAAGTGACCTCGGGTTCCAGCAGGTATTGAAGAAGAGGCTCTGTATCTACTTGAGTCCATAGTGGTTAAGGCTGCTAAAGTCGCCTGACTAGACATTCTGTCATGCAAAACTGATTGCAGAATTCCAACTGAGTGCTACTAATGGATAGGGTAGGGTCCTAGACCTTAACAACCATATATAGAATGAGCTACTACACACTGAAATTGGAATATGCATGGCTATGTACTATGCTAAGAATCACTAAACGTAAACGTAAAGCAACCAGGAACACAAATGAATTTATATATAAAAGTTAAAAACCATAACCAGTAGCATGACTCAGCAGATGTACATACACAAAATTATACTTACTATGATATATGCAACAAAACTACTTGAACTTGTCATAACAAAGTGGTTGTGGGAGCCTACCCTAAAATAGGAAAATCAAATGTGTACAGAACGTAACCAGGAGTATTCTTACCAACATAGAAGAGAGTCGAGAAATTGGCCCAGCTGCCAATCACAGAAAGTGTAAAACTGCCTCTGGAGAATTTTCGATTGGCTATTGCGTTGACAATACAATAACTATAATGGGGGCTAAACAAAATTGTCATTAGCCTTCTCTTTTACCACAATGTACATCAAGCCAAAAAGTTATGTCATCGAGGGCCTGGAATATCCAGGTTCACCTTCTAGAATACAATGATATCCTCCCTCATAAAGCTTCAATGTTTTGTCAATGCTAATTGAACTCTCATACAAAGTTTTTCTGACAGAGGGATCTGTCACCTGGTCGGCATCTCCATGCAAAACTAGTAATGGGGATGAAACCTGCATTCATATTTTGAGTTATTCCTTTTGTAAATACTAAATATGGTTTTCAAAATCAATATAAAACATATCTTATTCAATTGGTTTTCTATCTCTGTTGTGGTTTTGAGCAGCTCCATTGCAGTCCTAAGGCGTAACTTATCTTTGTAGGCGATTACATTATACATTGCCTACAATAGACAAGCAAAACAAATCAAAAGGAAAATAGAGGTCACGTAGTTTTTGCCAAAATAATTTGGTTGTCTTATTTTCAAGCTTTCTAGTTTCAAAAATAAAGACAAATAGAACTGTCAACTCTACCAATTAGAGAGTCCACAGTTCAGATTATACAGAGAATTCGCCATCTTTCGTTTCTTGAGATCCCTAAAAGCCAACTCTGATATATCTTTCTGAGGAAACAGTTTTTGTTTTGGAAGGAGGCGAGATAAGAGTTTCAGAACCTGTAACACTTTATGGGGTGGAGTGGCATTCTCTGCAATCTATCAGTTGAAGGTGTTTTGTCATGTTTAAAGTTTAATCATACTATTGATAAAATAAATTTCTATTGAAGAACCATTAACTCAGGTGAAAGGGGATAACACCATATAATGCAAATTTGCTAAAATTCAGTAAAAAGTAAGAAATAGGATTTTTCTAAAGATGGGCCACGAATGTTACCTCACACATAGGAGCAACAAGAATAGTCCCATCCCATGCAAGAGGTTGCTTCAAGTGAAACTTCAAAGCCACTGCTCCACCCATGGACTGTCCAAAAATGAAGCTTGGAAGACCCTTGAACTCCGATTGCGCTGCAAATCCATAGAGTTTGTTAGGAGACCAAGGTTTGCAAACCAGACTGTTTGGTTGGATTTACAAGGAAATGTAACCTTCTCCAAACTCTAAACCGAGCACTTGCCCCTTTGCTAGAAAGAATTGCATTTAAGAGGCGAGAAAAAGTTCTTGATAAACTTAGAATAAATTTCAAATTTCGATTCCAAATATTGTTAAGAAACTTAGTTCAAACACATCAAATGCAAAGACGTATCCTAGAAAAGAAGCAGGTCTTTTTGCATTGGTCAGTAATTGAACTTCTCATAAAGATGTTTGTCATGATAACACTCATGTTAATATTGATTATTTTATATTGTATATATGAGTAATCTGGAAAAAGATATTATTATTTCTAGTAAGCCATTCATAGATGATTGAGACATGCTTCCCTGTCATATCTTAGTCAATTTTGTTGTTTCCAAAATTCAAAGAACATATTATTGAAAAAGGTGTAAGCTTCACTTTTTCTAATACTAACCTTATATTGTAATATTTCTTGTATTTCTACGCTTGGCTAAGGCCAATCACAGAAAGAAACCAGAGACCTGCAACAACCAACAACCTGTAACAAAACAAGGGTTACCATTGGCATGGGTAATGCTTACTGAAAAGGAAATATTCCAACATCCATTGGCCCCGCTTGGCTAAGGCCAATCACAGAAAGAAACCAGAGACCTGCAACAACCTGTAACAAAACAAGGGTTACCATTGGCATGGGTAATGCTTGCTGAAAAGGAAATATTCCAACATCCATTGGCCCTCTCTGCACATTTTGTAAAATGAGATAATTTTATGTTCACTCTGAGTAAAGGCAATCTTGTAGGCCATGATATAATTTTTCCAAGTGTTATGCATCGATAGAATGTTTTAATATTGCATAATTTTTGGTTTTAGCATTTACCCAACATCTTGATTAGTAATGAGTGTTTCTAAAGATATATTTTTTGGTTTCTTAATACTGATTAGAATAGCTAGATATGTTTACAACTTCATTTCACATTTGTGCCAGTGTATTTTCTTTCATAGTTGTCAAGTTGTCACACTTCTACAGTTCGTGAGCTTCTAAATGTCATCTGATTTTTGCCTATAACGGTTTTTTTTCCAATTGTAACTGGTCATGTAACCATACTTTTAGATTTATTGAGCATCTAATGCAAGAGGTTCATTACTATTTTGCATAGTCTAGTTGGTGCAGTTACTACTTATTTCTAGTTTCATTTATTGATAGCATAAACAATGTAGCTTTATTTTTCCTGATTGATATGTTTCAGTCTTGCATTGATTTGTGTTTCTTCTAATTTCACTAATGCCAGTCTAGTCTGGTTATCATGCTCCTGATTGTATTGCCTATAAAAACAGGACTAAAATGTGGTAGTCTTAGGAATTGTTGTTGGGTTTATTTTATTGTGGCACAAACTTGTGCAAACCATCAGAAGCTGGGAAATATGCTCTGAATCCAGAATTTCTAGTTAAAAACAACATTAAGTTACTTGTTGTTGTTGTGTGACCTGTCCCTATTCAAGATTGATATAAACAAGTTGACTCGATGCCTTAAGCCTATAAGTTTCTTTCTCGATAAATTCAAAATCAAATACATGATTGGTATTAGTCCAGAATATTGGGAGCTCATTTCCCTATTGCTCTGTATGATTATGATAACTTGATATTGTTTATAGCCAAGGGTTTGGCTCAACCTGTTGTTGCCAATGTTGTTGGGCATGTGGGTAGTTCCATGCCAGCCTCTAATAGGTGCCTAGTTCGAGTTCCCCTAAGTGTGGTGCAATAGTCTACACCAATAGGTTTATAAGGGATGCCATCTAAAAATGTGGGGAAACCTTCGAGTTCCCCTGAGTATGGTTTGAGTTCCCCTGAGTGTAGTGCAGTAGTCTACACCAATAATTTTATAAGGGATGTCATCTAAAAATGTGGGGAAACGTCCCTTGGGTTTCCCAACGATGTTTTCCTTCGAAAAAACTTGATATCCTTTATGTTAATTGTTAATTATATTTAAACACATTTGATCTAAACTTGTAATGGGTGCATATCTAATTCTATCAAATTAACCAAATACTCTAGCCTCGAATGGGTGCAGATCAAATTCTGTATTCATTTTTCTCACTTGTTTTAGCAAATATAGTCATCACAAAGATGTCTATAATGAGAGAGGAGGATGTAATGTCATCTTCGTAACTTTTTTATTCCATATAATAAAGGATCCAGGCCATGACGAGGATCCATTCCTTGATATGTATGAAATTGAAATTGAAAAATAATGTTTTAGTTTAGTTTAAAATTGTGTAAGTTTCGGACAAATATAAACCAAAAAGATGGCATGCATGTATTATCATACACTAGTATTATCATAGTTGCAGAACTCTTACAAATTGGAATAAAGATATCATACAAATCTCACTTTGAAGGCAGTAGTATTTTCTATTTTCAACTAGAAAGGAAGTATGGAAGTAGCCATCAGCTCCGAAGGAGCCTCAGGTGGCCTTTGTACACTTTGGCATAGCTCTTTCTATGACACAGTCTAAATTCGTGACAATCAACACTGGATCTACATAGAACTAGTATGTAAAATAACTAGTAAGCATTTTCAATTTTTAAGCATATACGCCCCTACATTTACATTGTACATAGAAAAGCAATATTGTTGGAAATCTCTTTTTTCTTTTCAAGACTCTATCTATATTGGCAGAGAAAAGCAATATTATTGATAATCTTTTTTCTTTTCTTTTCAAGACTCTATACTTTTCAACTAAGGAATACCCAAATATATAAAGATAAAGCTAATTTAAACTTACAAATGACATGCTTTATAATTGATAAAGATAAAATCAATCTCTTATATATCTTCAAAAGAAAACTCACAAGCAATTTTTTTTAACATCATTTATGAGCTAATACTATTTTTATTAAACTCTTTAATTTTAGTATTCATGTTAATATTTTTCTATTAAACTTTTTAATCTTAGTATTTTTTTTTTTTTTTATAAAAACAAATTCATATTTGCATCTTATATCTACTTTATCATACTCAAATTAGTTAGTTGCTATTAAACTCTTTAATTTTAGTATTCTTGTTTTTTTTTATATAAAAACAAATCCATATTTACATCTTATATCTACTTTACCATACTCAAATTAGTTAGTTGCTATATTTCATGGTATTATTTGTGCATGGATGGCCACTAATCGACAAATTTCATGTTAAATTGTCAAAAAATGGATTTCAAATTTCTTCTCCATGTGCACACTTCATATACTTAGTAGTGGGGCCATATATTGTTATTATACCTGCCGATAGGCATGGTATATAGCATTGAGTTAGTGTTGACTAACTATTAATCAATGGTTGACCATAAAATATGTATTCATTTTACCAAAGTTTTATGAAAGTTTTGATAAATAATATTTTCAGATAAATTTTAAATGTGATTTATCTCATATCTTATTGGCCAAAGACTTTAAAGTCTTATTACAGTCTTCGCTCCTTCCAATGCAATTGTAATAAATATTTCATCCAGGTGGCAGGTTTGTATTTGGACACGGTGGTTGAATGACTGCTCAGTATGGTACTGTTCGAGCTGTTTTCGGGTGGCTTTACGGTTCGTCCAGCTAGAGCTTCGTCTGATGCGGATATTCGAGAGCCCGTAGCAACCCTTTCATTTAGATAATCACCATAAGGCCACCGTACTCCTTCGCGGTCAGGCAGCCGGGGGGTCGGACAGTCCGGCAGAACCTTGAGGATTCGGAGGGGAATCTTGGGTCGTCCGATCATGGATCCGATGGCTAGCGCCGCTAGCGTACGGACCTACGCGTGCGTACGTTGCAGAAGCAATCCCCCTCCACTTGCTGGTCGGTCACGTTTAATGACCCATATTTAAGATTCCGCTCAAGATACGTCTCGTATTTATTTTTTTATTTCCACTGTAATTAGTTTTAATTCCAAATTAATTAGATTTAATTGTGTGCCTTCAAAAAATCCAAAGTTGGAATGAGGTCGGCATCCCGATTCCACTTCGCGTCATTAATTCTAAAGTACAATCATAAAGCAAGTGCAGGTACTTTCCTTGCCTACTGGTAAGGACTTCATCGGGGTACTTTCCTTGCCTACTGGTAAGGACTTCATCGGCAGGTATAAGCTGCCATGCAGCCTTGTTTAGTAGTGGGGTCATATTGTTATTAATGTTCTCCATGTGCACACTTCATATGCTTAGTAGTGGGGTCATATTGTACACTTCGTATGGTTAGTAGTGGGGTCATATTGTTATTAATGTTTTTAAGTTGAAGCTATTGATTAAAGTTGATACAAAAGATTTCTCAACACTAATATTTCCTATATAGCATTTGTCTTTTATATCAATATTGAAATGTGAGCCAACATCATATACATGTATATAGCATTTGTCTTTGCATTAATATTGGAATATGAGCCAACATCATATACATGTTTATTTCATGCATACAATTAAATATTAGAATGTGAGCCTACATCATATACATGTTTATTTCATGCAAATAATTAAATATATTTTTTTTGTCATAACAAGCTCAGTTTTACTCATGTATATTAAGTAGTACCCTCAAACGGATTATGTTGTGGGGCTGGAGGCACCTTCAAAACCCATCCGTTGAGGATTACAAAGTGGTTCATCAATTGTGGTGCGGGTACAAATACCAAAGCTGAACTTTTGGGCTTATGGGCTTCTCTCACTCTTGCTTCCTTTTGGTCTTTAAACCACTTATATGTTCTTGGAGACTCGAGAGTTATTATCGACTGGATAAATCATAATTGCAACCTCCATTCAGTCCATATTGAATGCTGGAAGCAAAAAACGCAGGAGCTGTCCAAAATCTTCACCGATATCAACTTCCATCATATTTCCAGATCTCACAATACAGAGGCAGATGCTCTCTCAAAGAGGGCTCTAAGCGAAGTGGTAGGGAGACTTTCGGTCTACCACTGTGATAGAGGAAAAGAGAGTCCTATCTCCTATATCAATATCTTCAAATTATAATGGCTATTCTTATTAAGTAGATTGTGGACAGCATTTGTAAGCTTTTGCTTGCTTCACCTTTCAGTCTTCCTCTTGCTATAGTTGTCTTGGTTCTGTTCCTTTGAATCATTGTTGTCATTGATTGTAATGGTCCTTTCTTGGCTAGCGCACTGGCCATGTTTCTCAGCTTGTTGCTGCCTACTGTAAACGAATTTATACCCTATATAAATTTGAGAAAATTTTTTCTTGAAAAAAAAAAAGTAGTACCCACTCTAACTCTCTACATTTCATTAAACAAATGGATAGCTTCATCCCATTTTCCCTCCTAAACTTATATTATAATAATTATGCTCCATGACATCATAGTTTGTTCAAATATTTTATTAAACACTTTGTATGCAAATTCCAAATGATGACATTTTACATACATATAATAAGATGATTTTGCACAAATATATTTACTCCAAGCTTGGATTTGATTTAAATGGCATGGATCTAAATCCCCTCCCCTTAGATGGCTCTCATTCTCACAAAAGCTTGCAATAGAATAGAATATATAAATAAATACAAATCTAGAATATATAAATAAATACAAATTGTCCAATAAATGTAGTTTTGTCATTCCCTCCATGTAGAACGAATGCCATAAAAGTCTCACTAGTGTAGCTATACCCATGATGATTTCGGTATCCTCTCTTGATTTTTATGGTTTGCATGGGTTAAATTTTTGAAGGCAATGCCCCTGAACCTATTTCCAAAATAGAAATGTTTCTTATTGCATGGTTTTAAAGCTTTGAAGATGTAGGTATTAGTTATATGGATGAAATGATGAAATTTGTTCATACACGGGCATTATATGTGTTCATTCATAAAGGATTTTCATTGGAAACCTCATGCTTCCACATCAATATCAACAATATAATGTTGACGAAACAACCTTCATGGCACCAGAATTTATTTTCTAGTCAACCATAACACCAAAACCTCAAATCACCAAAAACCCCAATCTCTAATTTGATTGTCTTCCACCATGGCGTCAAAACACAAAATCTCTAGTTGTAATGCACTATGATTTGTTAGATTGGTTTAATGAGGTGTTATTTTGTTTTTATTTATTTATTTTTAATCATTTTACATTTATTTTTTATATATAATATTATGGTACGGAAATTTTTTTATAAAGTAGAAAAAAATTATAAAGTATAATATGATATTGTGTTTAAGATTAAAAATATATTATTTTTTATGTCTATTTATTTAGTATATATCATATTTTTTATATATAATTATATTATAAACCTAACTACATGTTACAATACAACTATATCTATATCCCATTGAAGTTGGAGTCCGCTAATCATTTATATTTATATTTATCTTATTGAGAGATGAAAGTATCGTGATAAATTTTAATAGAAAGTTGAAAATACAAATTGAATTGGGTGTATGTGTGTTGATTGAAGATTAATTATATAATTCATTTTTGAAGAGGTTTTATAGTTTGGATCAAATATTTGAAAAACAATGTTTTTGTGTGTAGCAAGAACAATATGTAGGGGTAAGAGTTGCAATCTATAAATAATTATATTGTACAAATATATATAATGTAAGTCATAATATCAATTATGTGGAAAAATGTTATAATATCAATGTTATTTTTATTAGGTGTGGTGTTCGAAGTAAGTGTGTGTTCATTCATACAAAAAAAAAAAAAATTAATATGAATCATGATAATTATTATGATCAAGTATGTTAAAATGATTATATACTCATGTAATGAAATTAAATACTAATAAATGTTACTAATTTATATTAACATAGTTGTACACCGGTCATATATGTTTATTCATGACTTATGTTAGTAATTTATAATAAATTCACTTAATACACATCAACATTATTCAAATTTTTCAATATATAGTTTTATAGCATATATCACGACTAATATTTTTTGTCACATGGTAATTTCTTAAATTGTACTAAAGTAATGAAGACTCTCGAGGCATTGCAACCACTGTCAATCCCAACCACTATCAGGACTGAAATTCTCACATATTTTATAGTGGATCTCCCAAAACTAGGCAACAAATTGATTATCATGGTGGTAGTTGACCACCTTTCCAAATATGCTCACTTGTGTGCCATATAACACCCATTTACGCCCTCCACAATGACCCAAGTCTTCATGGATTAGATTTTTAAGTTACATGGCATACCAATTTTGGAAAGAGATGTTTAAACTACAAGGCACACAATTGAACATGAGAATAACTTATCATCCCCAAACAGATGGTCAAATCTAGGTGATCAACAAATTCTTGGAAACCTACTTATAGTGTTTGGCAATAGAGCAACAACACCAATGGTTTCAATGGCTACCCCTTTTTGAATGGTGTTATGACACCACTTAGCATAGTGCCACCAAAATGTCACCACGTGAATCTATATGTGACCAAAAAACTTATTTAGCCATGTCATATTTATTAGACACATTCAAAGTTCAAGTGGATCACACACTTAACACCAGAGAAACCATTCTCCTGTAACAACCCTAGTTGAACAAATGTTTAAGGATTATTAAGTAAAAATTAATTAGGGGATTAATCGTCTTAATATGGTATTAATTAAACAAGATAGGTATAATAATACTAATTAACTAATTAATGGTTGCAATTTGATTAATTAACTACCTATTACATTTAATAACATGAGTATTAAATTTAATAGAATAATAAGTTATATTGTTTAAATTAAAAGGTTACGTACACGAAAAGGGATAACTTATTAATTACGAGAGGATGAAATAATAAAGGAAAGGATAAGGGGCATTAACGAGGGGTATGTAAGGAAGTAAATGCATGAGGCGGTGAAGGAAGGATATGGAGGTGGAGGAGGGTTACGAAGGGGATTATCATTCAACGAGAGATTTTGGGGGGGAGGCTCTCGGGGATTTGCAGAGAGGGGAGTTGAGTTTTGGAGTGGGATTGGATCAGTACAGGCACCGGTTTGCTGGAGGTTTTGGGCACGGGGGCCAGGATATCCATATGATATCCTGGAGCTAGGTAGTTGTCCTAGTTGGCAGGGAGGATAGTAGGTTTGGGCAATGTTTACACACTGCAGCAGCGGTCAACAAGGCAAGCGAACAAACGGAGGTTTAGCATTAGACCCAGGTATTTAAAATTGTGTATTTGTTTTAAAATTTCTGTGTTTGGTTTGGTTTGCAGGTTAGGCGAGATTGGAGCTAGAGCTTGGAGCTGGGAACTTGGCCCATAGGCCCAAATTTCAAACTAAGACGCTCTGATACCATTTGTAGTGGCCAAATAAATTAAACATCCATTAATTCTACTAACATAACAGTAAAGTTCAATAATTCCTCTATATTGAGCAAATCAGTAAAATTCAAAAATTTCTTGAATTGAGCACATTCGCATATAGATTTATCAACAATAATAAAATTTTATAGCAAAATTAAAACAAATACACAATTTTAAATACCTGTGTCTGATGCTAAACCTATGTTTGTTCGCTTGCCTTGTTGATCGTTGTTGCACTGTGTAAACACTGCCCAAACCTACTATCCTCCCTGCCAACTAGGACAACTACCTAGCTCCAGGATATCATATGGATATCCTGGCCCCTGTGCCCAAAACCTCCAGCAACACGATGCCACTGCATATTCCATTGTAGGGTGTGGACCCTAGTTATGATTAGGAGGGGTGGAGGCATTTCCCACTGTGTATCCTCCATTGTAGGGTGTGGACCCTAGTTACGATTAGGAGGGGTGGAGGCATTTCCCACCATGTATCCTCCATTGTAGGGTGTGGACCCTAGTTATGATTAGGAGGGGTGGAGGCATTTCCCACCGTGTATCCTC
>SNQJ01S0019823.1:36420-54271 GCA_010110895.2 Picea sitchensis
TAGCTGAATAGTAAAATCAAGCTCCCTCTCAGGAGGTAACCTTGGTAACTCGTTCGGAAAAACATCCTTAAATTTCGACAATATCAGGTACTGATCTAATGAGGGCCCCTTCCTTTCATTCACTGCTTCCACTACATAAAGTCGACACGCTTGCCTCAAGCATCGCTTAACCTTCATAGGTGATATAAAGTGTAATGACACTTTTCTCCGTGCACCCTGGATCTCTATTTGCCTTCCTTCGTCGTCGACACAAAGCACCCTCTTTGAGAAACAATCTACCATGGCTCGGTGAGCTGCTAACCAATCCATTCCAATGATTGGGTCATACGCCCTGAGAGCAGTGGCGTATACCTTCAACCTGGTAGTACACACTCCCAGGTCTACTATACAATTATCAACACTAGGTCCTACCACTTGTTTTTCCCCCGAAGCCATCTCGACTTGTTTAAAGTCATCATGTTCGTAGGCTACCAACCCACTCTTTTTTAATGTAGATGGTGAAATGAAACTATTTGTAGCACCAAAATCAGATAAAATCTTCACGTTGATATGATTTAGCGTACCTGATGACTCCACCACCATGGATTGATGTTCGGCCTGGCAATTATTAACCACTGCGTAAATCTGGTGGCTGCTACTTGATCTTCCCATCAGTGCCTTTCCTTCTCTATGCGCAAATCCTAATTGTAACTCTGGGCAGTCACGCTGGTAATGGGGTCCTCCGCACCCCCAACAGGTAACACGAGATTGAGCCTGCACACTATTATTTGACTGTCTCTGAAACGAGTTCCTTCCCCTGGAACCCCTGCCCCTACTAGTTGTTCCCTGAGATGGTCGTGGACTTGTCTGCATCGTTGGTGAAGAACGAGATGTTGCACTCGCTGCTATTGAAATCCCTGCAGTTACTGTCCTTGGTGCGACTCTGTTACCATATGGAGGTGGCCTTGAGCCCCCTCCCCTGGGAAATGTCCTCGGTGGCTGTAGGTGCGAGTCTTTAAGGATTGTAAAGTGGCTTTCAAGCATTGGAGCTTAGTGCTTGGCTTTGATTGGTGGAATGGAAAGAAAGGGCTCGGCGATTGGCTCGATGAGTTGTGTGTACGGTCTCGTGAGTTTGGCGCTTGGATAATTGGAGATTATTCTTCAGGATAGTACTTTGCTACTATTGATAATTAAAGTATTTATATGTGAAATTATTTGTAAAAGTGATATGTGTGGCGTGTTGGTGTTAGTGCTCCTCTTAAGGCGCTTCACTTGGTGGGTGGTCTTGGGTTCAAAACCCATGGACCCTCTAACATTTTAATTAACTGTTAATGTAGTTTAACTTTACACTAAATACACAATAAATTCAATTAAAATTTAAATTTAAATATTTTTTTTAATTAACTTGAAATTAACTTAATTAACTTTAAATTAATTTAATTAAATTAACCTAAATTAACTTTAAACTAAAATAATAATAAAAAAAAAATTTAAACGAAGACACACACAATTTATAAAAAGATTTTTTTAATAAATAAAATTAGAAAATCAAAATGATTTAAAAACAAGTGTGGTCACGCATGGATTCCACGTGCCTGCCATGCTTCCTCCGGCGCCCTCCTATCTAAACCCTAACCCTTATCTTTTCCTCTTTATCACTTCAAACCCCACTCTTCTCCTCTTTTCATTTCGTTTTTTTTTAAGCGTTCAGGGTGAAGGATGAGGCCGGCGGCCATACCCATCTCCCTGCTAGGTCGACCTTGGTAACTTGTGTTCCAGGAATGGAGGGCACGTCTAGCACAGTGGTGCGTTCCCTCATTCCTCAATGGCTTATATTAGCACTAGGTCATTGGCTTTGGCACTGAGCTAGTATTATGTGTGTTGTAATGTGAGGCTCACCTGTGGTAATTTTTTTTGTTCGTTATATTTTTTTTTGTGTGTTAATATATTTTAATTTTGTATTTATAGCCTACAAGCTACCCTTGGGCCATGGCGTTTGATCTGTGGGCTTGGTATACACCTGGAATGGAAATGGAAATGCACCTGGTCTAAAGAATTTGCATGTGCATGAGGTCGAGGGTTTTGTATCACCAGTTTCATTGGTGGATTGTATAATATATGCATATTTTATTTATTTATTTATTTATTTATATTGTTTTTTCAGTGGTAAAGGGATTTATTAGCATATAACACACAGTGAGAATGCACTGTAGTCTGATGCGTTGTGTGGCATGGTCTTTTGTCCGGGTTCTCTCCTTGGTGTCTTGTGATTTGACGCTTAAAACTTTGCTTTAGATTCTAGCGGACTCTTCCCTCGGCTCCATCTGTATAAAAATATATATATATATATATATATATATTATACTTGAGAAGGGTCGTTGTTTGTGTTGGGCATGTGTTGGATTGTTTGGAAAGAACTATCGTAAAAATAAATTTAATTGAAGCTATGTTACCAGAAATATGTCCAAGAGACGTGTTTCTAATTCCGTTCACATCTTCTACTTTATTCCTATCACGCAGTTTGCCTATTCGATCTTCTTAATGGATTTTAGTGGCCCATCTCAAAATGTCAGTCATGTTGACGGAGCGTTAAGCCATTCACCAGAGTTCTTTACTTTTTGTAGTATGCCCAATGCTTTCTGTAATCGAATGCATTATTTAGAGAAGTGCATTGTGTGTGATTTGGTCTCTGGTATGGGACGCGTTATGCAGGCCACGTACTGCAAAGAAAGACTCGCTTATGAGTTTTTGTCTCATGTAGCTTGGTGCCGAGTGTTGGCTGGTGACGCGTTGAGCAAATTTAAACTCCTCGTTGTACACAGTGTCTCTCCTCCTTCGTGGTTCGACGCGTAGTGCATAACTTAGGCCTGCGGGCTCTCTTGTTGTTTGGCATCCGGGCGCTAGGCTCTGACTTGTGTTGTGGTTGATGTTAACTCATTAATGCATGACGCGTTGAGCAAATTTAAACTCCTCGTTGTGCACAGTGGCTCTCCTCCTTCGTGGTTCGGCATTTAGTGCACAAGTTTAGGCTCCTTGTGGGCTCTCTCATTGGTGCGTTGTGTCTAGGCGTTGTCTTGAACACTTGCACTTGATTTGTGATCAGTTGTGTGGCTCGTATGTATAGGGTTGGGGCAGGGTTACTCTTATGAAGAGTTAAAAAGATCAGTGCAAAGTTTTCTCAAGGAACAGAAGTTACCATACTTGGGTGCAGAAAGTACTTTCAGAATTTTAGTTGACACTTTTGGAAAGGTTCTTAGCTTCGAAGAACAAAAGGAACGTATTGAAAGCTTTAGCTATATCCCTTTTGAGGGTCGTGTTGATTTGCGGAATGCAGATGATAAGTTATGGGTGATAGAAACAGATGACCATTTTTTTAACAATAGGCTTCCACCAGTAATTCAGAGGACCTTGTTTGTTTGTTTTTTTGGGCGTGAGCTTGGTGGAGCAGATCGGTGCTTGCAACTTGGCTCTTGAATCGACTATTCGATAATATAGAGATTGTCCTGGGTGACAAACTTTTTACTCTTTCTATTTCCATTTAGTTTTATTTGATTTTGCTGATTTTATATTTATTTTTTTTATGATTACATCAATGCCTTTTTTCTTTTTTCTTTTTTATACCCGAGGAGCTTGCTCCCTTTCTTCCCTGAATATTGAATATCGAGATTGAAGGCGGTTGAACCCATCACAAGTCATGATAATACCTCATAGGAGACTTAGACTAGATTGGAACCTGAAACCTATAGCCTCTCGTCCTCGATGTGCTTTGGATCTCTTCCTCAAGATAAACCAACTATGAAAAAAAAAATGAATTGAATCAGATCTTTGGCTTAAATTATAAGAGAAAAAAAAATGCCAATTATATAATAGGAAGTTGACTTAGCGTTTTTTCTTGGCAATATTAGCATGCTCACCATTTTTCTTGGCAATATTAGCATGCTCACCAACTATAGCAAGGGAGATTGCATTAGGGTTTTGTTGGCTGTGTGGCTATTTTAAATCAAATTCAAATTTTGATCTATCTCCTCGAACTTCATCGGGCTAAACAGTAGCAGTATCAGCATTCAAATTTAATTCTACATTTCCTCACAGACTCTCAAGCAAATATTCCCAAGGTTCTAATCTAATGTTTTTATAATTCTATTTTATTACTATTTCTATATATATATATATATATATATATATATATATATATATATACATATATATATATATATATATATATATATATATATATATATATATATATATATATATATATTATTTTATTTTTTACTCCCTTTTATATGTATATATTTTTTTGTTTTAAATAAATGTATTTTATATATGCCCAAAGCCCATCACATATTTTATATAAGAAAACACACCGTGGTTAACACATCGATATTTAGTCCACCTTAACTATGGATAGTATTTAATTTTAGCTACATAATATACAGATCTAGCACCCCTCTTTTTGTGCATTTATGTGCCTTTATCATGTATTGACATGTGATTTTGCAAGATTGAAGTAACCCTACACAAATTCATCCATACTCATGGAACAACCATAACAAAAACTAGTAGGATCATACCAAAGGTAACCCAAAAAGCTCCCCACTGGAAATTATAAGGCCCTCCTCCTTTACATTTTCACATGTATACATTTATTTTTATATATTTGTGTTAAAATTTCTATGTCTTCATTTGGTAAGTTAGGTGGTTGGAGCTTGAGCAGCGCTTTGGACCAGATTTATCTAATTAAAGGGTTTTAGGTTGTTTCCCACCATAACTAAAAACGTATGTTTTAAATTATGGTGGTGGTAGGCCCTTGGCTCCACTTTGAACCAGGCCTGGAGCACCATTATGTATAAGAACCCCACGCAATTGGGTTTCCAAAAAATACTTATAAATTTAAATGATAAAAATTACTTCTAATTAATTTCTTTCATTCATCATATAAGTAGTAGAAATTCATATAAGCAGAAATCTAAATAACAAGATGCTAATAATTTTAAATAACCATTACATATTCATGAGAATGCATACATAAAAATACTTATATTCATGAGAATGCATACATAAAATACCTCACCTCATGCTAAGTTCCCCACTAATGTCCTCCCCCGCTACTTTTCCTCGTTGCCTCACTTCACTGTTGTTTTGACCAAACTGGTGTCCAAACCGAAGTTTTCCTCCTCAGCTAACTAGGAACAGAGTCTCAGGTTCCCCTAGCTCCAGGTAGATATCAGAGGAATCCCTGGCCCCGTGCTCCAAAACTCCCCAAAGAAACCTAAGGTTCCCCCTCTCGCTGATGATACCAAAGACCTAACTTTCCCCATTACAACCGTAAAAGCCAAGCCAAGAAACTAGAATCCTCGGGTCCCTCCAAAATGCTTCCTCCCAAAATAAAAAAATCCTCCTCCAAAAGAAAAAATTCCTTCCACTGTAAGGCTCTCCCCATCATATTCCTCCTTCACCGACCCTTTCCTCCTCATTAATTTCCTTATCCCAACATTCATTATCTTATCCTCTTATTTAATGCCTTGTCCCTTTTATTTAATGTTTTATCCTTTATTTAATGTTTGTTATGCCCTCCGTATACGTAAGTCTTTTACTGGAATAATTATCAACCCCTTTAATTCTTTTTACTCACATAATTAAAGAGCTTCAACACACTACCAATCATTGACAGCTATGAACAAGTAATTAATAATACTAATTAGTTAATATCATATAAGAAATAATTATTGTTTTAGCTAACATCTTAGGGAAATCGCATTATCAAATTAATTATAATTAATAATCCCGCAAGACATTTCTGCTGTGGTCGTTACAATTAATTTTCTAGGTCCCTCTTGTTGAGAACATTTTTATTTCTTTCTGGGATCCCCGTAATAAGCATCTCGAGGTTTATCTAGGCTTATCTTTTACTTGTTGCTTTTACCTCCTCGGCCTTTATCCCCTTCTTCCCACAAGGTAAGGTACAACCTCGAAAATAGGTCAACCCAATGCCCGCATTGGGAATGGCATAGGTGAGCAAGAAATAAGATGTAAAAATGGTATTGTGGATGGGAGAAGACGATGGATTTTCATAAATCCCCCTGGCAAACCGATCTCGATTATTTTCGGCACTAAATGAGAGCTGAGATATAATAAAGAAATGCACGAGACATTGCATATGGAATAATATAATAGAAATGTATCGATGCAAACTATAAACACGATATACGCGAATACACGCATTTCTATTAATCAAAGAAATGTACAGACCCTGTAAAAATACATGTGAGTGAAAAACTCGCCAGAATGGTGGCAAATTTTATCTCGAGAAGAGATGTGACGGCTACTAACATTCGCAAGAAGATCATTACAATGAGGCTCAAGGCCTTTACAATAAGTGTGAATGCTAAAAAACCCTAGACATCCAAAACCCAACCCTAGGAGATGAAGCTAAAAGTCATGTGGGCCCCGCTTTTGGGTAAGTGAGTACATCGACTTCCTGGAGTCGTAACTTTTACATAACATCTTTGTTTTAGGCGGGTGATAGCTCGCTGGAAAGGTATCATCGAAGACATTCATTTTGGGGTCTAATGATTCCTTCAATATTTATTGAGAACCTCTATCTTGAAATCCCTTCATTTAAATTCTCAAAATGCCCCGTAAGTTAAAACTTGTTAAAAATAGTAAATTGCCAAAATCGCTTAAAATTGTTTTGACCATTTGTAATAGGTGGGTGGACACCGATACCCACCTAGATCAATCCTCCTCCTTAGGGAAGCAATGGTATCCATTGGCGCTGAGTTCCCTGGGAGAGGGAAAGGCGCTTTGTTGAATCGCGATCTTGGTGAGTTGCTTGTCTTGTCGGAGACGTCACGCTGCTCGGGCCAGGAAATATGTCATGAACCCGTTGAGGTTGAGGTTGTTCAACAAGTCGAGATACATGAGAGGACGATGTGCGTAAGGAATCTTTACACCTTTACCGCAACCTTGTCGACCGCTTTGTTGGAAAGAAGGTGCTTGGGGCAAGGGTGCAGTGGTTGTAGTGTCCCTTTTGTTCTCCTTGAACAAATTGTGAAGAAGTTGAATTTTGCAATATGAGATACCACCTTGCGACAATTTTTAGGTGAATGTAAGAGTCTAACCACTGGTATTCTCAGAGGTGACCCCCAGCAACAATGACACTACCGGTAGAGACTCATAAAACGCGACATGCCTCCACATATAAGGAAGCCAATTTAAGAGCTAATATCATTTACATCCGCAAGCAACATCACATAATAATTCCTCATCCTTGAAGTGCTGGTTGGATGCCATATGATAATCGACATTGTTGGTCGACATGGAGATCTCTATCCTTGGTGAAGCCACCCAATGTTGTATGTGGCTACGGGTGGTGTTATCGACAATCCCAACCGTTTGATCGCACTTCTTATTGATGAGTTCTTCTAGCTTCGCTATCAACAATAAAATGCAAATGGGTCCAATTCACCCACATATGTGAATGAAAAAGGCCCCTTCGTGATCCGTTGGTTCTTCCGGGTTGAATTGTTGCAAGATGACAATAGCGTTGGGTCTACATCAATGATCTTACCATTATTTTCATAATCATATTCAATCGTGGTTCACTCATTGTCTTGATCCCCGCTACTAATGACTATTTTGAGAGACATTGAATGGTGTTGTGCCGGGGCTTTCTTGTGGAACTCTACACCATTTTCCCAAGTAGTCCTTCTTATCTCCCCTGACCCTTCTTTCATGTTCTTTGTAATCGGGTTTTGAAACCGCTTGTTAGCCGCCTTTTCATACCTCCTTTGTTCTACTTAATTTGCATCTAAACTCCGCTTGTTCCTTCCAGGTTAAATTTCGCTTCACTTTAATGTAAAGATATCGAAAAGCGCTAACGAGTGGATGAGATGTCCGAAAACTATCAGCAGGATGGTCTGTAGACCCCGAGTGTATTTCAAAACCAAATATTGTTCTGAGTATTTGATACCCATCTTGGCGTGCAAGATATGGAAGGTATTGGTGGATTCCAGAACTACTTGGCCCCTTCAAGTAGTTGTGGTCCATCTCATGTACCGGTCCTCATAGTTGCCAATGGGTAATATTGTTCCTACCGCGATCCACAAAAAAATCCCAAGTGGATCGGCCCCATATATTTTAGACTCCTCTGTGGAACTTTTCTCCCAGTAAGTTTCCCACCAATGTTTGACATGAGGGAGAGTTTTAAGGAGTGCGAAGGTGATCTTTTCTTTGTCGAAAAAATTGTGAACAGAGAAATAACCTTTTAACAGAGTTAACCATTTTTCTAGGGCTTATGCATCTATCTGTTCTTCAAATACAGGAATATCAAAGTTAACTTGTACCTTGAAAGTTGAGGTTCCTCCAAAGTGGCTACTTGATGAAGATGCGCCTGATGCTATCGGCAGGTGTTGAAGGATGTGGGAAAAATTCTCCATCATTTAGTCCCTTTGTCGCGTGAGAGCTTTCTCAAGCAACAGATTGATAGGATCGTCTACTCCGTCGTTTTTCTTTTCTTCCTCCATTGAGGGTTTCTTGGGTGTGTGAGAGTGATTGTCTTCAAGAGAGACAAGCTTGAGACCCGACTTGCTATACTCGGACCTCATCGGGTACATGCACTAAAAAAATGATCAAGAGCAGCCTGCTCTGATACCACTGATCTGGATTATTTTCGGCACGAAATGAGAGCGGAGATATAATAAAGAAATGCACAGAGATATTGCAGATATTGAATAATATAATAGAAATGTATCAGAGATGCAACCATAAACACAGTTATACAGTAATACACGATTTCTATTAATCAAAGAAATGTACAGAGACTGTAAAAATACAGAGTGAAAGACTCGCTAGAATGGTGGCAGCTTATCTCTGAGAAGAGATGTGACGGCTACTCGCATTCGCAAGAATATCATTAAAATGAGGTCTGAAGGCCTATTTACAATAAGCAGGAATGCCAAAAACCCTAGACATCCAAAAACCTAACCCTAGGAGATGAAGCGCCAAAAGTCATGTGGGCCCCGTTTGGGTAAGTGAGTACATCGACTTCCCAGGGTCGTCATTTTTGCATACGATCTCTGTTTTAGGCGTGTGATAGCTTGTTGGAAAGGTATCATCGAGAAGATTCATTTTGGGGGCTCAATGATGCCTTTGGCTATCATTGAGAACCTCAATATTGAAAAACCTTCATTTGGGCCCTCAAAATGGCCTCGGAAGTTAAAACCTACTCAAAATAGTAAATTGCCAAAATTGCCAGAAAATTGTTTTGAGCCATTTGGAAAAGGTGGGTGGCCACTGATATCGACCTGGATCACAAACCAAACCCTACAGACACAGCTTGCTAGGGTAGCCTTTCAATCCCCCTAAACATGGTCAAGTGGGCAAATGTAAGATCCAAGCAGTTTTTAGAGATAAAAGGAATCAGATGCATATATTTAAAGGTTTCAATGATCAAAAGTGACACATACTATGATACCTGGACTAATTACCTCATGGAGAAAGAACCTCTTATGATACAAGACCAAGTCGATGGGGATGGATGTTGTTGCTGCTAACAAGATAAATATGATAGAAGAAGAAAAGGTGGGCCCTCCAGGGCCATGCTCAGGTCAATCCTGCTCTCAGTACTCCATGTCTAGGACCTGTGGGCCTCGAGACATGATCTCCTAGTTATCCATAAAAAGTCAGGATAACATCTGGCTCCAACTAGGGGACATGTTCTCACCGTAGAGCGCATGAGAACCTCATCATCTCTGGCATAACCTGCAGACCTGCTCAATCTTGATAGAAGTATCAGTAACAAAATTGGGGTGGTAATGCCACCCCAGCATACATATAGATATGTGTGTGTGTGTGTGTGTAGAGTGAAAGAAAACAATCAATAGATGTAAATGTGAAAGAAAACTAACATGCAATGCAAATGGTATAATACATGAACGCAAGAATGCCTACTTACCTACACTTACCTATGATGTCAGGTCACCCCACCCTGGTGAGGTATGAGGAAGCGCCTGCTGATGGGCACTGTGCGTCTTCGTTCTTCTAATGTAGATAGGTAATAAGAATCATTAACCGATTTTCTTCCAACCATGAAAGGGCCAAGCCAAAAATGAGTGTTTCCTTTGATATTAGTAGGCTCCCCTTTATTGGCATCCCACATCCATACTACATCCCCCTCCTTGTACTCTCTGATTTTGAAATTGGTCGTTCCTTGAACAACCTTGGTGTATTGTGCAGAGGGAGGTGGGTGGGATTCTGTTGTAAAGACTTCCTGCTGCGACGGGAGGATCTATATATCATCTTCTACTTTCCTTAGCATCTTCACAGCCTCAGCCTCCTGGATTTTAAACTCGTCCAGAAGTTGTTGGTATTCTTCTTTCTTGAGCCATTTGATCTTATCAAAATCTTCCTATGTTGCAAGAGGTGTATCTTCCTGAGAATGTTTATGAAGAGTATGTCTGGTCTCGTCATGTGCTTCTTTCATGCCCTCCTGATGTTCTTCAACAATCATATTTATTTGAGGGCCTTCTATGATGTGGCCTATATTGTTTACTTGTTGATGGCCATCATTGTTATAAGGACATTCATGCTCCCAATGTGCTTCACTACATTGAAAACACCAAGGGTTTTCATCCACAATGTTATTAAGGTTTAAGGCGTTTGGAACTTCTATGTCCTTAAAAACATTTCCTTTCCACTCAACGATACCAGGTCCTCTCTGTACTGGATAGCCATCTTCTTGTGTAGGACAATAATCATCCCAATCTTCAGAGACATTAGAGGCATCGTCGGGATAATCACCCCAAGTTGTATCTTCTTATGTCAAGGGAAACGTGGGGCAATCTTGAAACAAACATGGATCCTCTGAGTTATAGTCACTAGGTCCAAGACTATTTGTTAATAAGAAAGAGGGTGTTTTCTCATCTTGCTCAAAATGACCAGTTTGTAATAGTGTGGGAGTCCCCTCAAAAGATAATCGGTCATCTAGGTCTTGCTCTTTTAGAAAATGAACGATTTCACGAATTCTTTTAACCCTTTGCAAGATACAGGACATTCTAGTGTCTAAGTTGGTTCCATTATGTACTCGGGGGTCTTCATATCTAGCTTTTGGATCCCTATTGGTTTGGTCAAAATCCTCGAATCTGGGTTCACTCATATCTTGATTTTCTAACATTGGTGTGTTCAAGACAAACAAGGAATCTTCAAAATTTGGTTTTTTATGAGTGGCCACACCCAAACCCTCAGATGGTTCATGTCGTCTTGAAAAGTTTAAGAAATCATTGATGTCTGAGAAAGTTATGCTCCATTTCCTTTTGGGAGGCATGAGTTTTACCTCAAGGATTTATGGGAGCTTAGGTTCAAAATCTGTGATATCCTCGTCACTAGACTCCCAAGGGTTATTATTGTGTGAGAGATTAACCTGATGGATGTAGTCTTCGAATTCAAGGTTCCTCTCAATCTGGTAAGTGAAATATTGTGCTTCCTCTAGAGTCAAGGGTGACCAATCTTTGAGAGTAAACTACAAAACTCCTTCCAACGAGTTCAAGTAGAGTTGGAGGATAGCTTCTTCTGAGAAACTGTGTCGGATCTTTTTGACAAGAAGGTTGAACCTATCATTGAAATCCCTAATGCCCTCGCTAGAATCCTTGCAAATATCAGTATATTGAGAGTGAATGGAATCCATGCTTTCTTTTTCACACCAATCTTTCTTAAAGGCTTGTTCAAGATCTTCAGGGGTTTTGATGCTTCCTTTTGGGAGTTTGTTAATCCATCTTCTGGCACTTCTGTTGAGTGATCTCACAAAGAGCCTTAAAAAGACATCGAGGTTTTCTTGTCCGGATTGGTAAAATTGGAAAGCATCACAGAACTTGGTCCAATGAGAGTTTCCATAGGATCCATCTTCTCCTGAGAATCTAGGTAGCCAAGAGTCAACCTTACTGGGTAGATCATGTAGTCCTCCTGGGGTGTTGGCTAACTCCAAAGAGCCAAAAATTTCTTTGTGAGACCAATTGGGAGAACTTACAGGGACAACAGGATTCGTAGAGGCCATAGTAGTAGATGAAGGTATATATTGATGCCCACTACAGGTTGTCATTAGATGTTTGTGGAGTCACTAGATGATTTGCTTGAAATCATCAAAGAAGTAAGGGAATCACCCTTTAGTGGAGTCGCTAGGTAAGCTTGTAAGATAAGGCTTCTAGAGGCAATGCTTACCAAAAAGTGTCATCTGAGGAAGGTTTGACTAAGTGTTCCCCGGCAATGGATCCAAAATGTTATCGCATAGTTTGTAGCTAGGATAAAAGGCTATAAGATGGTAGGCCAAACTAGCGTAACAGGAACCTATCCCACCCAATGTCACCACGATGGGGAGGTTCTTTCTCTTAAGGGAGGTTAGGCCCAGGGGAGACGTCCCCAGTGACCTGGGGTTTTGAAGGGGCAAAGGTTAATAGGATAAAGATAATTTTCCCCCCTTCACAGATCACCACCAATCAGATTTTCCCAGCTAAATAGCCAATAATAAAGTAAAACCCAAGGAAGTGTACCTGCCTGGAACAAGACAACAACAAACTGATACGTGCAAGTTATTTCAATGGATTAGTACTTCATATCAATCAAGAACTATCTAATGAACTTATAAGCAATTTGAATATAAATATTGACGGAGTCAATGTTTATCAATAGCAACAAGAATCATATCACTTCATCAATGATCATTTAAATGATGTGGCATTCAATATAATAAACCAACACTTCATTCAGTTTACGCCTAAAACACCATTCAATTTCTCACAAGATAAAACGTTGTTGCATCAAAGACGAAATAACCAATGATGATGTCAGCAACTTAGGGTTATTATAGTTAGGGTTTTAGATTTCAAAGAGTTTGAGAGTGGTTTGTGACCAAAATCACTTAAGGGCAAGGGATCTTCTAGATCAGAGCCTTAAGGGTAAAATGGAGTCAACTTAGTAAAGGACACAAAAGCTGAAGGAAGCAATGGGCAAAAATGGCTAATGAAGCACAACATCAAGACAAGAGAATTTAATGAGGGAGAGTGTTGCTACAGCAAGGCTCTTTCATCAAACCCTAAAAAAAAAATGGCCCTAAGTGTAGATAACCTAGGCCTAGGACGTCTTCTTCCTCTTCAGCTTCAAATGGTACGGCTAGCATAAGGGAAGAAGGAAAAGGAGTGTAGCTACAGCTAAGCTCTCTTTTTCTTCTTCAATGGCTGAAAAATTCTCTATCATGGGACATGAGACAAGGACCTACTTGTGTGCTTGTCACCTAGGGTTTTGATTCAACAATATTCATAAACATATGCAAGAAACTAAACTATAACCATTCATTCAAGAAGTTTTGAAGAAAAATACTTACAAATCACCAAGAAATAACCATGCAAACCCTAGTTGTAACACCTTCCTTCAAGAGAAACACCATAAATTCCAAAAATTTCTTCCTTCAACAAGTGCGCCTTCACTAAATCAGCCAATTACCCAAGATAGGGCACAAATTTTAGACCTCCTTATGGAGTGAAATGAGTTATCATCATAAAATGAGGATCAAAATCCTCAATATATATGGTATCAATGACCTAATTTACTTTTTAGGTCATAAAAAGGCCAACAAGGCCATAATATCAAAATCATATTGTTTTTACATTAAATGCTAAGTAAAAACCAAATTAAGCAGAAAAGAGAGTAAAAGCCCCTCTAAGAGAGGCGCTATCCCTTTCTAGGGAAAATGAAACATCCTGGAGCAAAACGTTAGCCCTCCAGGGGCTTCTCCAATATGCCACACGTGGCACTGTTTCCCAGTCTGCCTCCAAAGACGTCCAATAGGCTAGATGACATCATGGTCATCAAAGGTGACGTCCCATGCCTTCCAAGGCCAACATCTCAGTGAAAAAGGGCTCAACCCCCTAGGCTAAGCTATCTTGGGGTGCCTCTGGTGGAACGTCCTCTTCTTCTCTAGTGCAAAGACTCTAATCAAGCTCTGCCCTATCTCTACCCCCTGATGGGGTCTCAACATCCATCTGGTAAGCTCTTCAGCCACATGGAGTTCTGAACTGATCATCTCCCCATGTGTACCAATCCAAATGGCACCTGTTCGTCAGGTATGGTCCTGCACATCAAAGTCTATGCCCTCCATGGGCTCATCAGTCACAGGGATCATAGCAATGTCAATCACATTTCATCATTAATATTATTAAACACATGCATAAAATCCCTAATACATCAGTCAATAGCTCAAAGACATTACAGAAGCCTGCAATACAAGTCTAGGGAAAAGGCCAAGGCATCCTATTGGGCTAGTGTCCACAAAAAAAGGAAAGTTCCCAAAAAGACCTAATCAACTTAGAGTTGAATAATGATGACCCTATGGATTTAGCTTCAGAAATCAAGGACATAATGCATGATATTGAAGCTGCTGGAGTGAATATTGACCTACCTCTCACGGCCTTCATCAAGTCCCTTTACCCTACATATTCTCACTACCTTGAATCGTTGCAAGCAAATGGTCAAATGAAATCCATCACATTTGACAAGATGGTGGATAAAGTTGCGGAACATGAGAAATCCTTTGGAAAGAAGTCATCTCCTTCGACTGGTGAGATTGTTTACCTTACCTAGAAAGACAAGAGTAAACAACATGATCCTTCCATAGGAGAAATCAGTAGAAGAGGATGTGGATGTGGAAGAAATAATTTTAGAGGAAGGGGGGTAGACATAACCAAGGTGATAGATCTAGTATTCATTGTACCCATTACAAAAAGAATGGGTCACATGAAGAAGATGACTACAGATTTCCATGGGATAAGATCAAAGAAGACGAACTGAATAAGAAATAGGACAAAGGTAAACCTTTAGAACCAACAAAAGGTAATCCACCTAAACATGCCCATTACATTGTTTCTCATTGCAATATAGGCGTAACAAAAGATTTATTTAACATTACATATACTCCTTGGAAACATGCATGGCTTCTTGACACAGGTGCAACCTCTCACATTACATTCTGAAGAGACTTTTTTCGGTAGACTTCAGTGACAATGTAGATGGAATAGTGTATTTTGTAGACAATTCCAACCTCAAACCCTCGGGAATGGGCACCATCATACTCAAGTTGCATGGATTCATAGATTTTATTTTGCATAATGTGCTCTATCTTCCTAAGCTGAAAAGGATCGTGTTGTCCCTTGTGCACATCAGACGAAAAGGCCACTTTGTTCATATGATCAGTGGCAGAGTCGATATACTAAAGGATTCTAATAACATGTGTGTTATGGTCAGAATGGAAGATATAAGACTCCTAAAGCTAAATGGGACAGTTTACCATACACACATTATTGCATATCTCTCTCATCATGACTCAAGTATAATTCTATCTAGTCTTTTGTGGCATGCTAGATTTGGTCATATCAATTATGACAGACTCCATTTATTGAGAAAGAATGGAGTTTGTGGTCTTCCTACTATTCCTAGGTAAGTGAAACACTGTGATGCTTGTATCCTTGGAAAGCATAACAAACAACCATTCCATGATTCTACTTCTAGAGCATGTAGAAAAATTGAACCGATTCATTATGATTTGTGCATCCCTATACCTATTCCTTTTGCAAATGGAAATAAATATATAATGGCTTTTATTGATTATTACACTAGGATGTGTTGGGTGCACTTGTTGAAAGATAAATCACAAGCTTTTGAAACATTTAAAAATGTTCATGTATGAATTCAAAATGAAGCTCAATCTCATATTGGATCTCTTCTCACTGGTAATGGAAGAGAATATACATCTGATTAATTTGAAAGCTATCTTCACCAACATGGGATCAAAAATCAAACCACAGTTCCATACAATCCCCAAAAAAATGGTGTAGCTAAATGAATAAATAGGACACTCCTATATATGGATTATTCCATGATGTTTTTCAAGAATGTTAAATTGATGTTTTGGGTTGATGGAGTTCTATGTGCAGTTTATTTCAAAAACAGGTGTCCATCTCATGCTCTTAAAAGAAATACTCCTTATGAAATGTGGTATGGCCACATTCCTTGGGTGAGGCATCTCAGGGTCTTTGGTTCCACATGCTATGCCTTGATTCCTAAGAAGTAAAGAACCAAACTTGATGCAAAGAATCAGAAGTGCATCTTCATGGGGTACTCAAATACCACTAAGGACATCGTCTTTGTGATGAGACAAACAAGAAATTCATCCTTTCTAGAGATGTGATATTTTTAATGTTGATTCCTCATTTCTTTTTATCTTTCTCTTCCAAGTCTATTATTCTATTTGGTCCATAGGAGCCCCATCCCAGTTCATTTGGATGAATGCATTTCCTTTATCATTTAAATATCAGGAATACTATGTTGTGCTTTAGGCCAACATTTTATTTTAACTTGAACATAAATTTGAAATATTTTGGACTCCCCTGGAGAGTTATTCCAGGAGTTCATAGATTTTTGCATTTCTTACTTTTATATAATCATGATATATCAAGTGTGCTTCTCCTATGCATCTTATGAAATTAAATGAATGAAATCATTTAAAGCTAGATTTTTTAACCACCAATCTATTTTCGTTCTTATCAGTTTTGCTTCGAATCGATTTCCCTTATTTTCTCAAATGGATGTATGTGATGGAATGGATGTAGTTATCCAGTTTATTGCAAGCATTTTTGTCTTTTTCTGTTATAATTTATGTGTTATTTTTTAGTCATTTTACCACTTGGTGGTGTAGATGTTATAAATGCTTAAATTTATTGTTTGAGCAAATATACCAAAAATATGAGTGGGAAAGAGGAGTACCACCTCTATAAAAATATAAAGGGGATCTTAATAATTTCTTTAAGAATGCCCTAGAAGATTGACTCTTGTCCCTAATAGGAAAAGAGATCAACACAATATTAATGAAGTTCTTGCTTTGAATGGAACGAATACATTATCAAATTGTGATCATTCTAACTCATGTTTAATCTTGGTCTCTACCTTTGCATTATTGTCTGATATAAGGAACTGTTTGAAATCCAAGCATAATTTAATCTTAGTGTTTAGGTGGATTGTATCTGTTGTATATTAAGTCACCACATTCAACAACATAGAGGGAAAACTAGATATTAATTATTTTGTAGTGAAGGAAAACACATTATTATTTTGTAGTGTAGGCAAATAAAATAAGGCTTTGAAATTTTGGAGTAGATCATGTTTCTATTTTTCTCCTTATCGAACTGTTGGACTTAAGGGATTATTGGTATAAACAAAACTCATACTTCAAATGTTATATCAATTCTTATTTTAATACTAAGATTTTATTTCATTATTTTATGATATTGTAGTTCATTTTTTAAACAAGAACGCGTATATTTGCATATGGCAATCGTTGTTCATAATTTGTTAATGATGTTGATCTAATATTATAATTCATATAAAAAAGTCATTGGTTTGTGGAAATTTGGAGCGGTGTGATGATATCCCATGGAGTTATGATAATACTTGAATGGGTAGCCACTTTTGTTTCTTTTTATTCTGATCATATGGATTTGAAAATTTCCTTGGACCAGTTAGTTTATTTGACCTAGACTAGAAGTATTATCGTATGATTGTAGTAATCTTTATATTCTACAACTTCTATGATAAGTCTTTTTAGCAAGCATTGATTCTTTGATTATAATAGCTTTTGAAAAATCCCTATAGGTAATGTAATAAGAATATCATAATTTTACTTGAAAGCTATCATACAGACCCTCTTTCACCAATAGTTAATTCATTCATATTTTCTACTATTACATGGAAACATGGACTTGTTGAGATTATATCTCTTGAGATTCAAGAATGTCAAGGAGGAAATTGTTTGCATGCTCCATATTTCTAT
>SNQJ01S0019823.1:54281-71117 GCA_010110895.2 Picea sitchensis
CTCTGTGGAAATTTGCTCCCAGTAAGTTTCCCACCAATGTTTGACATGAGGGAGAGTTTTAAGGAGTGCGAAGGTGATCTTTTCTTTGTCGGAAAAATTGTGAACAGAGAAATAACCTTCTAACAGAGTTAACCATTTTTCTAGGGCTTCTGCATCTATCTGTCCTTCAAATACAAGAATATCAAAGTTAGCTTGTACCTTGAAAGGCGAGGTGCCTCCAAAGTGGCCACTTGATGAAGATACACCTGATGCTATCAGTAGGCATTGAAGGATATGGGAAAAATTCTCCATCATTTCGTCCCTTTGTCGCGTGAGAGCTTGCTCGAGCAACAGATTGATAGGATCGTTTGCTCCGTCGTTTTTCTTTTCTTCCACCATTGAGGGTTTCTTGGGTGTGTGAGAGCGATTTTATTCAAGAGAGACAAGCTCGAGACCCAACTTGCTATACTCGGACCTCGTCGGGGACATGCACTAAAAAAACGATCCAGAGCAGCCTGCTCTGATACCACTGAACCAGATTATTTTTGGCACAAAATGAGAGCGGAGATATAATAAATAAATGCACAGAGATATTGCAAATATTCAATAATATAAAAAAAATGTATTAGATATGCAACCATAAACACAGATATACAGTAATACATGATTTCTATTAATCAAAGAAATGTACAGAGACTGTAAAAATACAGAGTGAAAGACTCGCTAGAATGGTGGCAACTTATCTCTGAGAAGAGATGTGACGGCTACTCGCATTCGCAAGAAGATCATTACAATGAGGCTCTAAAGGCCTCTTTACAATAAGTAGGAATGCCAAAAACCCTAGACATCCAAAAACCTAACCCTAGGAGATGAAGCGCCAAAAGTCATGTGGGCCCCGTTTGCGTAAGTGAGTACATCGACTTCCTGGGGTCGTCACTTTTGCATACGATCTCTGTTTTAGGCGTGTGATAGATCGTTGGAAAGGTATGGTTGAGGAGATTCATTATGGGGGCTCAATGATTCCTTTGGCTATCATTGAGAACCTTGATCTCGAAAAACCTTCATTTGGGCCCTCAAAATGGCGTCGGAAGTTATAACCTGCTAAAAATAGTAAATTGCCAAAATTGCCAGAAAACTGTTTTGAGCCATTTGAAAAAGGTGGGTGGCCACCGATATCCACCTGGATCACAAACCAAACCCTACAGATAGAGGCTTTCTATGGTAGCCTTTCAATCCCCCTAAACATGGTCAAGTGGGCAAATGTAAGATCCAAGTAGTTGTTAAAGATAAAAGGAATCAGATGCATATATTTAAAGGTTTCAATGATCAAAAGTGACACATACTATGATACCTGGACCATTTACCTCATGGAGAAAGAACCTCTTCTGATACAAGACCAAGCCGATGGGGATGGATGTTGCTGCTGCTGACAAGATAAAGACGATAGAAGAAGAAAAGGTGGGCCCTCGAGGGCCATGCTCAGGTCAATATTGCTCTCAGTACTCCATGTCTAAGACATGTGGGCCTCGAGACATGATCTCCTAGTTATCCCTAAACAGTCGGGATAACATCTTGCTACAACTCAGGGACATGTGCTCATCGTAGAGCGCATGAGAACCTCAGCATCTCTGGCATAACCTGCAGACCTGCTCAATCTCGATAGAAGTATCAATAACAAAATTGGGGTGGTAATGCCACCCCAGCATACATATAAATATATGTGTGTGTGTGTGTGTGTGTGTGTGTGTGTGTGTAGAGTGAAAGAAAACAATCAATAGATGTAAATGTGAAAGAAAACTAACATGCAATGTAAATGTTATAATACACGAACGCAAGAATACCTACTTACCTACGCTTACCTGTGATGTCAGCTCACCCCACCCTGGTGGGGTTCAAGGAAGCGCCCACTGATGGGCATTGTGCATCTTCGTCCTTCCAATGTAGACAAGTAATAAGAATCATTAATCGATTTTATTCCAACCTTGAAAGGGCCAAGCCAAAAATGAGTGTTTCCTTTGATATTAGTAGGCTCCCCTTTATTGGCATCCCACATCCATACTACATCCCCCTCCTTGTACTCTCCGATTTTGAAATTGGTCGTTCCTTGAACAACCCTGGTGTATTGTGTAGAGGGAGGTGGGTGGGATTCTGCTGTAAAGACTTCCTACTGCGACGGGCGGATCTGTAGCTACGGCTAGGCTCTCTTTTTCTTCTTCAATGGCTAAAAAATTCTCTATTAGGGGACATGAGACAAGGACCTACTTGTGTGCTTGTCACCTAGGGTTTTGATTCAGCAATATTCATAAACATATGCAAGAAACTAAACTACAACCATTCATTCAAGAAGTTTTGCAGAAAAATACTTACAAATCACCAAGAAATAACCATGCAAACCCTAGTTGTAACACCTTCCTTCAAGAGAAACACCATAAATGCCAAAAATTTCTTCCTTCAACAAGTGTGCCTTCACTAAATCAGCCAATTACCCAAGATAGGGCACAAATTTCAAACCTCCTTATGGAGTGAAATGAGTTATCATCATAAAATGAGGATAAAAATCCTCAATATATACTGTATCAATGACCTAATTTACTTTTTAGGTCATAAAAAGGCCGACAAGGCCATAATATCAAAATCATATTGTTTTTACATTAAATGCTAAGTAAAACCAAATTAAGAAGAAAAGAGAGTAAAATCCCCTCTAAGAGAGGCGTTATCCCTTTCTAGGGAAAATGAAACATCCTGGAGCAAAACGTTAGCCCTCCAGGGGCTTCTCCAATATGCCACACGTGCCACTGTTGCCCAGTCTGCCTCCAAAGACGTCTAATAGGCTAGATGATGTCATGGTCATCAAAGGTGACGTCCCAGGCCTTCTAAGGCCAACGTCTCAGTGAAAAAGGTCTCAACCCCCTAAGCTAAGTTATGTTGAGGTGCCTTTGGTGGAACGTCCTCTTCTTCTCTGGTGCAAAGACTCTGATCAAGCTCTGCCCTATCTCTACCCCCTGATGGGGTCTCAACATCCATCTGGTAAGCTCTTCAGCCCCATGGAGGTCCGAACTGATCATCTCCCCATGTGTACCAGTCCAAATGGTACCTGTCAGTTAGGTATGGTCCTGCACATCAAAGGCTATGCCCTCCATGGGCTCATCAGTCACAGGGATCATAGCAATGTCAATCACATTTCATCATTAATATTATTAAACACATGCATAAAATCCCTAATACATCAGTCAATAGCTCAAAGACATTACAGAAGCCTGCAATACAAGTCTGGGGAAAAGGCCAAGGCATCCTATTGGGCTAGTGTCCACGGAAAAAGGAAAGTTCCCAAAAATACCTAATCCAAGCCATGTAAGTGGATGATGTGGTAAGGGGATGTCCAAGCATGTGGATGTAGTAAGGGTCAAGGATGAAAAGTGTCACCTGTGAGTGCCTTTGTAGAAGGCGAGTTGTCCCTGTCATGGATGCATTTTTTTAAAGCCCATTCTTGCCTTTATTCTTTTTTATTCTTTTAATGATTTTTTTTCTAAGAGCTAATCAGGGGACACTGCCTTGGTGTGGTGACCAAAGCTGACAGCATTACCCACAAGTACTTTCACATAAATGTGAAGGTTGGCTCGTGATGAGACCCCCTTTCCCTTGGCCATGCAACCAAGAGTCACTGCCCTGGCGTGGTAACTAGCTGGTGGTAATGTCATACTGCTAGATACCCATGAACCTAATAGGATGGCTCGTGATGAGACCCCCTATCCTCTGACTAGATCTTGTTTTATTAATTTTCCAGATCCCTCTTGTTTCCTGCTGAGAAGCTTTTTATTACTTTCTCTGGGATCTCTGGGCAAAGCATCTCAAGGTTTATTCTTAGGCTTTTATCTTTTACCAGCTTGCTTTTACCTTCTGGGCCTTTAGCCCCTTCTTCCCACAAGGTAAGGTGCAACCCTGAAAATAGGTCAACCCAATGCCCGGACAAGGGGAATGGGATAGGTGAGTGGGAAATAAGATGTAAAAGTGGTATTATGATGGGAGCAGATGATGGCTTTTCAAAAATCCCCCCAGTGGCAAACCAAACCCTACAGACATAGGCTTGCTAGGGCACCCTATCAATCCCCCCAAACATGGTCAAGTGGTCAAATGTAAGATCCAAGCAGTTGTTAGAGATAAATGGAATCAGATGCATATATTTAAAGGTTTCAATGATCAAAAGTGACACATACTATGATACCTGGACCAATTACCTCATGGAGCAAGAACCTCTTCTGATACAAGACCAAGCCGATGGTGATGGATGTTGTTGCTACTGAAAAGATAAAGACGATAGAAGAAGAAAAGGTGGGCCCTCCAGGGCCATGCTTAGGTCAATCCTGCTCTCAGTACTCCATGTCTAGGACCAGTGGGCCTTGAGACATGATCTCCTAGTTATCCCTAAAAAGTGGGGATAATTGTCTTCATAGATAGATTTTCTTTGTTTAATCATCTAGAGTAGGAGGAAGAGTTCCTTCTCTAGTCTTTTAAGGGTTTTAGTTGCGTTGAGGAGCTTGGAGATCAAGCCTAGGGATTGGAGAAGCGAGGAAAAGCATCGCAACAAGGTACGTCACATCATTCTTCTTCTCTCTTGCTTGATTGTTTGAGTTATATCTATAGGGAAAGTAGCAACCACTTGTTCTCTTTTGTCTTTCGAGCAAAGATAGGGGTCTTGGTCCAAATGGGAGTTTATCTTGCCTGCAGGGTAAAATTTCTCACAACAATGGGCCCACAAATAATAAAATAAGACATGTAAATAACCAAGAAGCAATTAGAAATAGATTTAAATATAATCAAAGATTCATGGGGTAGTGAGTTTGATAGCCTCACTAGATTTCAAGAGGAAGAGATTAAGTAATGGTTAGTCATATTTGAGAATCATAGTGAATACCAACTAGAATCAGTTCCAAAAGTACATTCCAAATTTAGAGAAATGGAGGATGAAATATTTTCACTCTTGGTCAAACAAGACATAAGTATCCCTCCATTAAAGTACTATATCAAAGAGTGGCTTGAGAGTTCATTAAAATGAATAAGAAATCCTTAATAACTACCTGGAAGAAATTGCACCAGAAAGAGTTCAAGTTCCAATTATATATATATGAAGGCACGGGAAAATTCAAGAGAAAGAGACATCCATCCACCATTCCACTTCCATTTTTTGTGAGTGCACTATTTTTCGAACCATTCCTCTTCTTTCTTCCTAGTCTATGAATTATCCAACTTTGTAGGTGTTGGACATGTAATCCTTATGATTGCGTTACTGTAACTATAATGTACATATGAAGAGTCATAGGTGATAGGAAGATTCATGTGTTTGGGAAGACCAATCGTCATATTTTTTGTATTTATTGAGTTACAAGCTAATGCAACAAACATCAGTGTGGAGTTGCGATTTAGAGCTAATACTTTCCCTGATCATGGTATCAGAGCTTGGTATAACTCCATGAATAGATTCCCTGGTGTGTTCTAACTTGTTTAAATTCCCTTGTCTATCCCTCTTCCCTCTATGCTTTAGTTGATTCTTGTTTGACCGATTTGATTATTTGGTCATCCCTTAGTGTTAACCCACATAACCCTAATGCACCTATGGTTAGATCCCCCGTGAACTACTCCTACGAACATACATGAAACCATAATCCTCTCATACTCACTCTCACTCACCACAATGATCTTGCATTACCTCCTGCATTCCAACAGTGCACTCCATCACAGCGACTGCCATACCAACATTGCTCGACAATAGCGTGCTCCATTATTTTGTTGCTTGACCCACTCTCTCTCTCTCTCTCTCTCTCTCTCTCNACAAACCCTACACTCGTTGTTGCATCTTTGCATCCAACATTACATCTCTACATACAATGGTTGGTATATGTGTCTAGTGTATCGTGACCTCATACTCATACACCTTATGCCCGTAGGTGTGTCTTTTAGATCTCACGTAGCTCGTTCATTTTTTACCTCATGGTAATTCCACTCAAAAAACTAATCCTTACGTTGTGTGACCTCTGGTGCTATGTGTACAGTCCACTGGTAATAAATTTGACGACTTCACACTCCATCTACACGTCCTACACTTCAAACCATCATTGTAGTAATATTTACATCCCATTGATTATCTCAATATAGAACTCATCGAGACCATTGGTCACTTGTTAAGTTTTTTAAGTGATAGGGATGGGATCGTTGCTCCTGAATTTTAATGTTGGTTTCTTTTAATTTATATATTGGTTCCTCAAAAAACATAGGCATGAACACTCATGACACTTGGTGCAAAACATCTCTCTTGGCTCATTCCTCAAGGTTGAGTGGTTGCCTTCACTAGTTGAGAACTTTCTTGGTTCCATTGTCCATTTTTGTTGGTGCAACCTAATTGTATTCCTAGTGCATCATGATTGTATTCTTGGTGTAATAAAATTATACTTTTGGTGCAATATAATTACATTGCTACGTGTGCATGAAGACAAAAGAATGCATTATCTCATCTCCATTTTCAAAGTAGTGTTGACTAGAAAGGAGAACTATAGAGAATGGTACAGGAAGATCAAGAGCACATTGATCTTCAATGACTTCTGGAAAGGGATTTTTGAAGCAACATAAGTACCTCAGAGTAGAAAAATCACTAAAGAAGATGCAGAATCAGAAGAAGGAGAAGTTGTCTTAGAATCGAAGAGCAGCGGACAAAGTAGAAGACCTAGTAATAGACCAATCATTCTGACCTCAAACAAAGAATGTGAAATATGGGAAGACAAAGACAAAAATACATATGTTGTGATCTCTATGACAATAAGTGAGAAGGTGAACCATCATATTTCTTCTATTAGTGATTCCTATGGTGCCTTGAAGAGATTGAATGACTTGTATGATACACATTATGAACTAGAACTCATACAACTAATGTTGAAGCTCTTCAACTTAGAGTTGAATAATGATGACCCTATGGATTTAGCTTCAGAAATCAAGGATATAATGCATGATATTGAAGCTATTGGAGTGAATATTGACCTACCTCTCATGGCCTTCATCAAGTCCCTTTACCCTACATATTCTCACTACCTTGAATCGTTGCAAGCAAATGGTCAAATGAAATCCATCACATTTGACAAGATGGTGGATAAAGTTGCAGAACATGAGAAATCCTTTGGAAAGAAGTCAGCTCCTTCAACTGGTGAGATTGTTTACCTTACCTAGAAAGACAAGAGTAAACAACATGATCCTTCCACAGGAGAAATCAGTAGAAGAGGATGTGGATGTGGATGTGGAAGAAATAATTTTAGAGGCAGGGGGGTAGACATAACCAAGGTGATAAATCCAATATTCATTGTACCCATTGCAAAAAGAATGGGTCACATGAAGAAGATGACTACAGATTTCCATGGGATAAGATCAAAGAAGATGGAATGAATAAGAAATAGGACAAAGGTAAACCTTTAGAACCAACAAAAGGTAATCCACCTAAACATGCCCATTACATTGTTGCTCATTGCAATATAGGAGTAACAAAAGATTTATTTAACACTACATATACTCCTTGGAAACATGCATGGCTTCTTGACACAGGTGCAACCTCTCACATGAAATTCTGAAGAGACTTTTTTCGGTAGACTTCAGTGACAATGTAGATGGAATAGTGTATTTTGTAGACAAGTCCAACCTCAAACCCTCGGGAATGGGCACCATCATACTCAAGTTGCATGGATTCATAGATTTTATTTTGCATAATGTGCTCTATCTTCCTAAGATGAAAAGGATCGTGTTGTCCCTTGTGCACAGATTCAGACGAAAAGGCCACTTTGTTCATATGATCAGTGGTAGAGTTGATATACTAAAGGATTCTGATAACATGCGTGTTATGGTCAGAATGGAAGATATAAGACTCCTAAAGCTAAATGGGACATTTTACCATACACACATTGTTGCATATCTCTCTCATCATGACTCGGGTATAATTCTATCTAGTCTTTTGTGGCATGCTAGATTTGGTCATATCAATTATGACAGTCTCCATTTATTGAGAAAGAATGGAGTTTGTGGTCTTCCTACTATTCCTAGGCAAGTGAAACAATGTGATGCTTGTATCCTTGGAAAGCATAACAAACAACCATTCCATGATTCTACTTCTAGAGCATGTAGAAAAATTGAACCGAATCATCATTATGATTTGTGCATCCCTATACCTATTCCTTTTGCAAATGGAAATAAATATATAATGTATTTTATTGATTATTACACTAGGATGTGTTGGGTGTACTTGTTGAAAGATAAATCACAAGCTTTTGAAACATTTAAAAATGTTCATGTATGAATTCAAAATGAAGCTCAATCTCATATTGGATCTCTTCTCACTGGTAATGGAAGAGAATATACATCTGATTAATTTGAAAGCTATCTTCACCAACATGGGATCAAAAATCAAACCACAGTTCCATACAATCCCCAAAAAAATGGTGTAGCTAAATGAATAAATAGGACACTCCTATATATGGATTATTCCATGATGTTTTTCAAGAATGTTAAATTGATGTTTTGGGTTGATGGAGTTCTATGTGCAGTTTATTTCAAAAACAGGTGTCCATCTCATGCTCTTAAAAGAAATACTCCTTATGAAATGTGGTATGGCCACATTCCTTGGGTGAGGCATCTCAGGGTCTTTGGTTCCACATGCTATGCCTTGATTCCTAAGAAGTAAAGAACCAAACTTGATGCAAAGAATCAGAAGTGCATCTTCATGGGGTACTCAAATACCACTAAGGACATCGTCTTTGTGATGAGACAAACAAGAAATTCATCCTTTCTAGAGATGTGATATTTTTAATGTTGATTCCTCATTTCTTTTTATCTTTCTCTTCCAAGTCTATTATTCTATTTGGTCCATAGGAGCCCCATCCCAGTTCATTTGGATGAATGCATTTCCTTTATCATTTAAATATCAGGAATACTATGTTGTGCTTTAGGCCAACATTTTATTTTAACTTGAACATAAATTTGAAATATTTTGGACTCCCCTGGAGAGTTATTCCAGGAGTTCATAGATTTTTGCATTTCTTACTTTTATATAATCATGATATATCAAGTGTGCTTCTCCTATGCATCTTATGAAATTAAATGAATGAAATCATTTAAAGCTAGATTTTTTAACCACCAATCTATTTTCGTTCTTATCAGTTTTGCTTCGAATCGATTTCCCTTATTTTCTCAAATGGATGTATGTGATGGAATGGATGTAGTTATCCAGTTTATTGCAAGCATTTTTGTCTTTTTCTGTTATAATTTATGTGTTATTTTTTAGTCATTTTACCACTTGGTGGTGTAGATGTTATAAATGCTTAAATTTATTGTTTGAGCAAATATACCAAAAATATGAGTGGGAAAGAGGAGTACCACCTCTATAAAAATATAAAGGGGATCTTAATAATTTCTTTAAGAATGCCCTAGAAGATTGACTCTTGTCCCTAATAGGAAAAGAGATCAACACAATATTAATGAAGTTCTTGCTTTGAATGGAACGAATACATTATCAAATTGTGATCATTCTAACTCATGTTTAATCTTGGTCTCTACCTTTGCATTATTGTCTGATATAAGGAACTGTTTGAAATCCAAGCATAATTTAATCTTAGTGTTTAGGTGGATTGTATCTGTTGTATATTAAGTCACCACATTCAACAACATAGAGGGAAAACTAGATATTAATTATTTTGTAGTGAAGGAAAACACATTATTATTTTGTAGTGTAGGCAAATAAAATAAGGCTTTGAAATTTTGGAGTAGATCATGTTTCTATTTTTCTCCTTATCGAACTGTTGGACTTAAGGGATTATTGGTATAAACAAAACTCATACTTCAAATGTTATATCAATTCTTATTTTAATACTAAGATTTTATTTCATTATTTTATGATATTGTAGTTCATTTTTTAAACAAGAACGCGTATATTTGCATATGGCAATCGTTGTTCATAATTTGTTAATGATGTTGATCTAATATTATAATTCATATAAAAAAGTCATTGGTTTGTGGAAATTTGGAGCGGTGTGATGATATCCCATGGAGTTATGATAATACTTGAATGGGTAGCCACTTTTGTTTCTTTTTATTCTGATCATATGGATTTGAAAATTTCCTTGGACCAGTTAGTTTATTTGACCTAGACTAGAAGTATTATCGTATGATTGTAGTAATCTTTATATTCTACAACTTCTATGATAAGTCTTTTTAGCAAGCATTGATTCTTTGATTATAATAGCTTTTGAAAAATCCCTATAGGTAATGTAATAAGAATATCATAATTTTACTTGAAAGCTATCATACAGACCCTCTTTCACCAATAGTTAATTCATTCATATTTTCTACTATTACATGGAAACATGGACTTGTTGAGATTATATCTCTTGAGATTCAAGAATGTCAAGGAGGAAATTGTTTGCATGCTCCATATTTCTATGTTATTTGCATGTGTTTCNTTTCACCAATAGTTAATTCATTCATATTTTCTACTATTACATGGAAACATGGACTTGTTGAGATTATATCTCTTGAGATTCAAGAATGTCAAGGAGGAAATTGTTTGCATGCTCCATATTTCTATGTTATTTGCATGTGTTTCCTCTAAGCACAATCCCAAGGATTATATAGTGGAGAACACATAGGAGTTCTTAACAATGAAACTTTGTATGAAGGGTGGAATACCATAATTGTTTTTCATCGAGATTCATTAGAAATTTTCAAATGGAATTGGTGTTCATACTTATAAACATAATTGTATACATCTTTAGTATCAATATGTATATACTTGTCTATCATGTCTATAAGCACAATGTGTATCATGTCTATCCTTATAACCACAATGTGTATCTTGTCTATAAACACAATGTGTATCATGTCTATCCTTATAACCACAATTTTATTATGCTAACAAACATACTTTCTAGTATAGATAGAAAAATATCAATAATAAAAAACATAAACATGTGTTTTGCACATAAATGTTTTTTTATGAAACATAGGTAATGAATAGAAAATGCTTTTAATAAGTGTGGGAATGAAGGATGTTAATTTCACATGCGTATAGATAAGATGACCTATAAATATATTTAAGTATTCATGCCCTTTAAATTGTGATACTATAATTATATATGTTAGTGCAATGATGCAAACAATCTAGTCAATAGTTCTGACATTGGTTGCTCAATATGAAAGCGTCTTGATTTATTTTCCAAGGGTTATTTCTACTATAATGTTAATTTACCACTCTTAATGGGTTTTGTGTCAAAATTGTCTTAAATACTTCATTAATTTGCAATGTTTATAAATTATAATGTCCAAATTTGCTATCTTCAAAGATTTTTTTTTAAATGTAAAAATTAGTAATATTGTGTCAACAATAACTATCCTTACATTATGTGTATAGTTATCTCTTTTGTACATTGTTTTTAATAGAATTGAAATCATAAATCTTAAAATGTAACACTTCTAGTAGAATTCAGGGGTTAGGAAAGGAAGGATAGTGGGGCATTTTCTATCAAAATGTGAAGAACAATGAACCCTTCTTTGTTGGAAGTAATACTAGACAATATATTCTCCAGATAAATAATTGTTAAAAAGGGATGAAATAAGCACCACATGGTGTATTGTGGTGTATTGTTTCGTTCCCTCTTCAAAATAGTTATGGATATTTTATAGAATTGTTTATCGTGTATTGAATTTTTATTTGAGGTAGTTAAATATGCTCATAATGATATATTTTCTTTCATGAGTCAAATCTCCTGTATTGCTATTGCTATCGTGAAAATTGATCATTTTTTAATTCCTATTACTTCAAGAATGTGGTATAAGGTATGATTTGTTCTTTCCAATGCATGTATCTCAAAAACCTTTTCCAACGTCCGCACCTTCGACATCTCGACGTTTGCACCTCGCTCTCGTGCAAACCTCTCTTTAAACTGTCATGCCATGCGCCCATGGATATCCATCCATTCATATGACTTTTTAAATTTGAACTTCGGCTATAGTGGTCTATGAAGATGTGTACTATGCATGTTAGTATGTTGCACTTGTTATTAAGTTATGGATTATGTAATTGTTCTCTTAATATATTGTTTTTTGAGTATATATTTGAGTGTTTGCAGAATTGATACTAATTTGTATTAATAATTTATATTTGTTAGTGTTAAAATTTTATATAAAATTGATGTTGATATCAATTTAGTGTGTCATCCACATCAAGTTTATTGTGTCATTGATATCTACTTGAGTGTGTGGTTGTGGTCACTGGCCACGATCAACTATTTGCATAGAAGTCAAGTTAGCCAAGTTTATCTCTTTTTTGAAATTATGTATGAAATTAAAATATTAGTTAGCTGAATTTTTATCATTGAAAGTTAAAAGGGGATCCTGATTTTAGGATGTTAGGTAATGATCTCCAACTTATAAGATCTCATAATGAGAAAATAGAAATTAAGGTGTTTTTCTAATTGGAGATGACTTGACATTTTTTTAGTATTTCAAATTTTAGCACTTTATAAAATAGAGCAATGCAGAAGTCTTTTTCCTATTCCTTTGACATATATATATTATTAAAGTAGTAATACATTAATAAAGTATTAATCCCTTCTTAGATCATATCAGTATAATAGTTGGAGGTTCATTGTTGTAAATTAACTTGAGTCTTGATGAAGTTAGTTGGAAGAAGTTCCCACAACCGCAGAGGCAAATAGGGTCACGTCTATTGTAACCCTTCTCCTCGCTATAAAACAATGCTAAAGGAAGGAAATAGAGGGGGCTTTGTTCGTACAAGTCTTTGTTCTAAGTATAGCTAGTATATATAGTTGTTGAACCTGGTGAAGGATCCAATTGTAATAACATTGTGCATTTTCATGTTGCATACGCCTTCCTCTTTCCCATTATGTCTTTTTTGTCAAAACTACGATTGGTTGGAATGAGGGCAATAATATAGGTTTAGCTTACGTCGGACCGAGACTGTATTCAAGAGCAATGGGGCGTCATCTGATTGTTAGAGTTGGGCACTTCATTGATATATTACGTATAAGAGACTAATAAATCAAATCAAAATTGGGCTTCCCCTTATTCCAATTATAAAAAAAGTTTGATAAAGAACTAATTGTAATACATTAAAAATACAGTATACACTAATAAAGTATTAATAAATTAAAAATACATCATTACATTAATATAATGTATAAATTAAAGTATTAATACATTAATGTATAAGGTAACATATTAAAGTACTAATACATTAAAATTAATAATGTAATTTATTAATTAATTAATGCATTGTTAAAATATTAATATACTATAATGTAATTTATTAATACATTGTTAAAGTATGAATATACTGTAATGCAAGTCCCCGAGGTGTAGGACAGTCGGTGACGGAGTGTGTTGTTAAGCCACTCCGTGTTGTTAAAGTCACCGGTTCGAAATCCGCGGGGACAAAAAATCCAACCATGTTAAGGGTTAGTGTGGCTCAAGCCGGGTGCGATCCCCGGGTGATTTTGACGGCTTAGATGCCCCTAAGTCGCGGTTTCTCAAACCACAGGTTAATTGCGTAGCCAACAGGTCCCGCACAAATTAACAAACAAAAAAAATATACTGTAATGCAAAAAATAATACATTATTAAAATAATAAATAACTTCTACAATATTAATAGTATATTTATTAATATTATTAATACACTGAAACATTAATATTAATATTAAAAAAATTGATATTAAAACATCAATATTAAAATATTAATACATTAAAAAATAATTAATATTTTAATAATACATTATTAAAGTATTAATACATTAAAAAATAATTAATACTTTAATAATACATTATTAAAGTATTAATACATTAAAAATAAAAAAATAATTAATACTTTAATAATACATTATTAAAGTATTAATATCTTAATAAATACATTATTAAAGTATTTATATCTTAATAAATACATTTTTAAAGTATTTGTACTTTAATAAATACATTATTAAAGTAGTAATACATTGATAATACATTATTAAAGTATTAATACATTAATTGACAATGATCATATTTGCTTATGTTTGATCGTGACCATGGTTTCTTATGGTTCACCATGACCATGGTTAAGTTTTGTAGACCTTGGTTGACTTTGTGAAGAAAAGGTTCACTATGGTTGACATGGTTGACCTTGGTTGACCATGACCATGGTTAATTGTGGTTGACATTGGATTACCATAATCATGTTTAACTATGGTTGATCATGACCATGGTTAACTTTCGTTGACCTTCATTATGGTTGACCTCAGTTGACCATGATGATGGTTGAGCGTGGTTGACCATGGTTAACCATGTTTGACAATTGTTGTCCATAGATGACCACAAGTGGTATGACCATGACTATGGATGACATTAATACATTTAAACATTAATATTGTATTTATTAATATTATTAATACACTAAAACATTAATATTAAAACAWCCATATTAAAGTATTAATACATTAAAACATTAATAAAGTATTACTACATTAATAAACAAATAATAAATTAATAAACACATTATTAAAGTAGTAATACCTTAATAAACACATTATCAAAGTAATAATACATTATTAAAGTATTAATACATTAATTGATAATGACCATGTTTGACTATTGTTGACCAGGACTATGGTTAACTTTGTTAGACCTTGGTTGACTTTGGGAAGGAAAGGTTAACTATGGTTGACATGGTTAATTATGGTTGACCATGACCATGGTTAACTTCCCTAGAACTTCACTATGGTTGATCCTGGTTGAGCATGACCATGATTAACTTTGGTTGACCATGGTTGACAATTGATCCAAAAAGGATCCAGAGAAGGAAAAGAACAACTCAAAACTCACAGAGGCAACTCAGGACGCTCAGAATGACTCCAGCAGACAGAGAAACGGAAAAAATTAAAAGTTTCAAAAACTTAGTGAAAATGGCATGATAGCGAAGAGAGTGTCGCAATCTTTCTAACAGTGCAAATGGCTCGTCAAACAAAGTTATGGATTGAAAGATATTCGCGGTCAAAGTTTGGTCAACCTAGCCCAATCCACAGGGGATGAGTCATCATCCGTACTACTGACGTCAGCATCTGTAAAAAAACACGTGGTAGGAGCAGGGAAGTGACACATGGCATGTTGACGTCAGCATGATGACGTGACAGCACTAGAGGTTGCCATGTGTCACCCAGTTTTAACGTTTTTGGACCGATTCGTGGACCAATCGGATCGTGCCACGTGGCAGTCTGTACAGTCCATATGGATGATGTGGCGTGCTGACTTGGCAGGTGGCAGGGTGGACCAGTGAGAGGCCACCACGTGGCCCAATCAGAGGTTGCCATGTGGCAAGCGGGAAATGCCCAAGGACAGCCCGTGAACAAATATTTGAAAAAAAGAGGTTTGGCAGGTCCGCCAAATCTGGCGGACCATGCCAAACCTATCCACGGATATATCATTTGGATACGGTTCTAGTAACACCTCTAAAATTGGTGGAACATATATATATATATATATATACAAGGCCCCAAAGGAGAGTCCACGGGGTTTTGACCCCAGGACCTCCGCCCACAACCAACACCTTAACATATCTGCCCTAACCAACATGTTGCGGGTGTCACATTATAACCAACGCCCAAAATCATTTCTTAAATGATGCATCCGCCCAGCCACAAGGAGGGAGGCGCACGGACTGTACGACCATCTGGGCACACATTTCGATGCAAAGTACAATCATAATTGCATGTTGCAGAGGGCACGGAGACCAAGACAAAATTCTTCTTGGGCCTGGGAGTGCCAGAGTCGGATCGAGGCATGAAGACAGTCATTTTTGGGTAATTCGACGCCACGAATTCAGTGGTGTTGTCTGTTTTCTGATCTGAGCATTATTTATGCAGGTTGATTTCAGAATGAGGTATACTTATGTATTTTGCCAAATTCTTTTGTTGAGTTAATGAAAGAGCCTACCCATTTGAGAGCAGAACCCGGAGACGTAGTCCACCAGGGACGAACTCCGTTATCAAGTTTTTATGTTCAGATCTGATGCTTATGTCTCTTCAATTTTTATTTTTTCCTTCTTTGATGGTGCACTTTAATTTATGCTCATTTAATGCAATTCTTTATAAGTCACGATGAAAAGATCTTGATGTTGGACAACTAAGAGGGGGGTGAATCAGTTGTTACCATGCTTAAACAATTTTGCTTATGTTAACCTCTTTACAATTCACCTCATGACAATCACAACAATGCAGGGAAGTAAGCATTAAATCATTCAACATCAATCACACACATTAAATACATAGAGACAGATCTTTCCTGAGGAAACCCATAAAGGGTAAAAACCTCTTCTTCTTTATATGATAAGTAATCTTTACATTCTGTACATTATCATACTTATGAGCTCCAATCTCATTGTGAGGCTACAACCTCTATTTTGCAAGCTGCAACTTGCTGAGAGCACTAACTCTCTGTTTTCTCTAGCACCTACTAGAAGGAAGCACCAACTCCCTAGTTTCTCTAGCACCCATTAGAAGGAAGCACCAACTCCCTAGTTGTTCCAGCATCAACTGGATGGAAGCACCAACTTCCAATCACACGGGCTCCAACCTGTATAACAAAGAACACTTGTTCTCCCTTGCACCACCCTACCACCCTGGTTTCTCTGACTGCAAGCAGATGGAAGCTACAACTCCCTGTGTTCAAGCACCCACTTGAACCTCTGAGGACAACAGTCCTCCCTAGCACCTCCCTACCACCCTAATTATAAATCTTTGCTACTGAATCTTATTACAGTGATATAATTTTCATCAATGGATTACCAGTCT
>SNQJ01S0019823.1:71167-83605 GCA_010110895.2 Picea sitchensis
CTAAGAGGGGGGTGAATCAGTTGTTACCATGCTTAAACAATTTTGCTTATGTTAACCTCTTTACAATTCACCTCATGACAATCACAACAATGCAGGGAAGTAAGCATTAAATCATTCAACATCAATCACACACATTAAATACACAGAGACAGATCTTTCCTGAGGAAACCCATAAAGGGTAAAAACCTCTTCTTCTTTATATGATAAGTAATCTTTACATTCTGTACATTATCATACTTATGAGCTCCAATCTCATTGTGAGGCTACAACCTCTGTTTTGCAAGCTGCAACTTGCTGAGAGCACTAACTCTCTGTTTTCTCTAGCACCTACTAGAAGGAAGCACCAACTCCCTGGTTTCTCTAGCACCCATTAGAAGGAAGCACCAACTCCCTAGTTGTTCCAGCATCAACTGGATGGAAGCACCAACTTCCAATCACACGGGCTCCAACCTGTATAACAAAGAACACTTGTTCTCCCTTGCACCACCCTGCCACCCTGGTTTCTCTGACTGCAAGCAGATGGAAGCTACAACTCCCTGTGTTCAAGCACCCACTTGAACCTCTGAGGACAACAGTCCTCCCTAGCACCTCCCTACCACCCTAATTATAAATCTTTGCTACTGAAACTTATTACAGTGATATAATTTTCATCAATGGCTTACCAGTCTCATCATTGTTCTGTTACACTACCCTGCTATACCTACATCAATGTCTTCCTGCTTGCATCCTCTTGAGATTTCTGATCTTCTGCTCTGTCTCTCCATCACCACCTTGGTTTTCTCTTCCTCTCACAGATATGCATCTCTATTATTTTCTTCTTCTATGCTTCAGCTCCTGCACATCATGCTTCTACGCGCATGGATCACTCCCCAACAACACCATGTACTCTATGCACTATGCCACATATATACCCTTCTAGTCCTATCCCCAGATGGCTTCTCTCGACATGCCCAAAAGGCTCTCCTAGAGCACTCCATCTCTTCTTTGTTGTGCATAACACGTCATGCCAACACCTATCCTGATCATCACAGCAACTCTTCATCTTCCCTGGCGGTTATGCTCATGCATTCATCATCGATGTGCGTTATTCAAAGATTTCTTAGCCTCTCTGGCAGTCGAGACTCTTCGTCTTCTCTGTCATAGTCGAGCTCATCCTCTTTGTCACAGTTATAGGCTACAACCCTTTTCCATCTATTAATCGTCTCTAGGAACAGTGTTCATTCCTCTGGCAGTTACCTTAGGACTCTTCAGCTCCTCTGGTGATCACTCTACAGTAACTCCAGTTGACAGGCCGAAACCATCAGTGATCTTTAGCCGTTACAGTGCGAACCTCTGTAGCCCTATGATTTTGGCACCTTTCACCCTTCCTTTCACATGTGGCCTCAGGCAATGACCAAATGCCTATTCAAAAGGCGCTTTCATGACTCGCGTTTCGGGGATCTGGGGATGAGGCATCTCGACTTTCCAAGTCGCAATCTCCGAAATGGAGCTTAGCTGCATGTTGGCTCCTCCCTTAAACCTTCGACAATGTGACCTTGGCTGTGAACACGGGCCTAATCAAAAAGGTATTTCGCTATATCACATATCGCGAATTCCTGTTGCGAGACATCTTGACTCTCCAAGTCGCTATCTCCGAAACCCCGAAAAGGAACTTAGCTAGACTGGCTCCTTTCCTTCTTGTGATCATCGGCTGTGACCAAGCGCTTATTGATAAAGCACTTTCACGACTCGCGATTTTGGGAATCCTGTGGTGAGACTTCACGACTCTCCATATCGCGATCTTTGAAATGGAGCTTAGCTATTAGTGCCTTCCTCCAACTCTCGATGATGTGACCACAACCTATGACCACTCGCTAACCATTTGAGTGCTTCTCTCTTCAGATCAACGGTCCATGATCTGTGGTGATCAGATGGCTATCCTCCGCCCCAAAACTTCAGCTTTCGGGACTTTGGAGGAGAGATGATACTAAAAATCTCGAAACTAAATTCTTGGAATGATGTCACTTGATGACATGTCGTGACCAGAGTGGCTACCACGTGTCACTCATATTCGTGATTTTCACATTCCTGAAATGTCGAATCAACTCGACACTTATCGATGTCTGGACGTGCCACGTGTCATTGCTGACGTAAGCTGCCACCTGTCCTTTCTGACATGATCTATCATGATCTACCTCCTGGATCTGACGACCCAGATTAAATCTTGATCCAATGGCTCAGATCATATCGCGATTTCGCATTTCGCGAGATGGAATGATAGAGCACCTCATGCCTTTGACTTTCCAGTCAGCGAAATGACGATCTTTCGACATGTGTCCTCTGGATCCAACGATCCACATCTGTCCTCGATGGATGGCCAGGATTCCTTCACAGTTTTTTAGAGTTGGATGACTCCTGGTCTTATCTGCCTTGCAGCTTCACCAGATCTAACGACTGCTGGTCCTAAGTAATTACTCCAGATCAGACGACCCAGATCTTATCGCGATTTTTCATATTACGAGTTGGAAGGTTAGAGAACTTCCTTCCTTTGACCTTTCAGTAAGCGAAATGTTGATCTGTGACCACGTGTCCTGCCCAAAGATGGGCGGTCCACCTGCTTTTGGGATTTTGTAAGCCCGCTTCTCCTTGCAATTTCAAGAATGTGGAGGTTCTCCTGGATCCAATGATGGTCGGACCCCATGCTCGGATCTAACGCCCAAGATCTGTCCTCCATCTATGCGCTCCTCCTATCTGGATTTAGATCTAACAGTCATCAGGAATTCTAAATGGGATCCAACGATCACTATTGCTCTTCATTGTTACGCTTCTGATCTCACTGTTGCTCCTCCTCTGCCATTATTGTTACGTTGTTGATCGTGTTGATCTTTGCCATCATTGTTCTTTCCATCAATGGCAAGCTCACTCCCAACTGTAAACCTACCAACACTTGGATCAACAATGGTAAACCATGTTTGACAATTGTTGTCTGTAGATGATCATGGCTAACCATGACCATGACTATGGATGAAATTAATACATTAATGTATATTATAATGTATTAAGTAATTAATACATTAATACATTACTAAAGTTTAATACCTTGAAACATTAATAAAGTAGTAATACATTTTTAAGGTATTAATACATTCATAATGCATTATTACATTAATGTAATGTATAAATTAAATTATTAATTTACATTAATGTTAAATGTAACTTATTAATTAATTGATACATTAATAATGCATTAATTTATTAATGCAATATTAAATGTTTTGTAAGTTTGAGTTCATATTACCTTCAATAAACAGAGTGCCAAGTACATATCATTCAACCTGGTGCATGGATTGCCAAAAAAGAAAACTAGAGCTAGCACCATGTCATATAAAGCATGGAATGTTTTCCCTGAGAAGCCAAAAGTAGATGTCTAAAATTGTCAGATTGGCTACATAACCAGCTAGGATTTAAAACATAATTGTGAACTATTGAAATTGAACTTAGGAAATGAGAAAAAAACATGGCAAAGGTATGGATTTAAACACCATACTAACCGCTACCACCATCTCCACGAGGATGAACATGCCCAGTTGCAGCACAGTACACCAACGGTGGCATGCAAGACAATATTGACAAGGTTGTGTTGAGAAAAAGATATGAAATGATCTTACTCAAGCATTTTCAGATTCTGCTTGGCTAAAGAAAAATAGATGGGAATCTCACCCTATTTTTATAGCCAACAAAAATAATATCCTAACTCACAAGTATTAATTACAAGTGCTTAGGCTAGTCTTTTATCAATAAAAAGCTTGCTGGAAATTTACTTTTTATGCAATTTTTTGAAAATCACACTTGCTGAAATAAATATAGAGACAGAAGTAAATACACCAAGATGATAATCAAGACATATGAGACATAAAGCAATCCTTTATTTCATTCCAATTCACCAAAGAGTCACTCTCTTTACAAAATCTCATGCAGAAATTTAGGACCAAAGTCAAACTTAGAGATCCCTGATGGAACATACAAAAGGACCTCTGATAGAAAATCAAAATTGAACTCTAAAAAGCTGGATCAGCCTCCCACAGATTGTTGCCCACTCGACTATGCACAATAGCCTTTGTCAGTCATGAAAACTAATTCACAAACAGACAAGTCTACACAGACTATCAAAGATAGATCAACACCTCTGAAAACAAGTGTCTGAATGATGTAATTCAACCCTGAATCTTGTTGTCTACAATAAGACCCTATTATCATAAAAAAGAATTTGGCTTGGATAAATTAAGGAATGAGTGAAAACTGAATTATTTCAACATAAACTCAAAGAGCAAACCTTAGTATGCTTCTCCTTCTATCATCCTATGTTCCTCCCTTTCCTTTTGCCTTTAAGCAAATCAGAATTGGTTGAGGTAGTTGAACCACCTCATTAGTTAAGTTAACTAAAGATTAAACCAACTTTTTAGTTAAGGGGGAAAAGTAATAATCATATTAAGGGTTATAATTAAATAATAACTTGTAGGTGGGACTCCTTGTGACTCCCTTTAACTTATAACTATCATAACATAACTAGATAGTTAAGCCAAACACACCTCCTTGTGACTCCGATCATCATATCCACATTTGACAATTTAGCTCATGATATTTGAAATTATTTTCAAAAAATTATTACTCATATATCCAACAATCAACATGTTGTCCAAAATATCCTGAAGACAACTGTCATCAACAATAGATAAAATAAAAACTCAAAAACCATATTTCCCACTATGATATGCAATATTTCCTTGATTGTTGTTGTCACCCTTCGATTTTTCTGAATTCGCCTTTGGCTGCGCTGAGCCTCTAGGCCTAATCTCATTGATCACATGGGAACAATCGTCCCTCAAATGCATCCGAGAAGACACAGATTTGTCAGAGCCATTGGAGGGTGAGGAAGGGGCAGCAGTGGCTTTTCCTTTGTCAAGGGCATGATTGGCCTCGGTTTTCAACCTTTTACTAGCATGAGAGGGCTGCACTGGTGAGTGAGTAGGAGCAACTTGGACAATGGGGTTAATAGGTGGGGGAGAAAGTAGGGATAAATTGGGCTAGCCACGATGTTGGGAGACTGTCGGGTGGACAATCTCTTGCCATTCATCATTTTCGGGAACCTCGGTTTGTAATGAGACGTGAGGAGGCACAGGGATACCAGGGGCTTGCGGAACTTGGAAAGCAGGCCTTTCAGGCCTAGGTTAGACCACCCCTTGCCCAATCTAATTGAAAAATCCAGCATGAAACAACTAGCCAAGATCTTGTGAGTCAGCATCAAAATGTATGGAGAACCTTGGCCTTCTTGGCCTCTGTTCTAGTTACATCTCCCTCGATTTCCTCGGCCATGACTGCCTCGGCTGAAAAAAATCATTACTACATGCATGATTGATTAGCAAATAGTCTTTTAAATAACCATACATGACAACTCTTAAAAATATGAAATAGATTTTGGCTCAGCAATGTATCCTACTCATGCAATCCAATCCATACAAATTGTTTAATTATTAATCAATGAGCAAGGGGTGAATAAAGGGTCATGGGATCTGTGAGGGGTTTGTATTGAGTGAAAACATGATATGATGAGGGGGAGAAAATATGGTTACTGCTCAAAGACAAAAACAATCAACTATAAAACAAAGAAAACATCATTGTAATTCAACCAAGATACTGCTACTGCCAACTGCTTCAACACAGAATTTTTCTTGAGTGTAATCAATTTTAGAACAGGGAGTAAAAAATGAATCTGGGAAGGCAATGGGGTTATAATTAGCAAAAAGAAAAATAATGGTGGGGAATGAGAGTGGGTATTGTTCATAAAATTAATTAAATAATCCATGTAACCAGTTTGAAAAAAGAAATACACCAACCAGATGACCATTGTGATCCAAACCAACTACTGTGTATTAACTAGTTCATTGTTCATAACCAAAATATTTACTTAGTGTCAACAGTCAAAACAGTTATACATTCCACAACAATCTGTAGGGGAGCTATGTTTTCTCCCATTTATCCATAAGCAATTTCCAAGTAAATACACAGTCAGTTATTTTCACTTTGCTCATCAAATGCAGGCATGAAAATCATGCTCAATTCTATCCTTATGTTTGTTTAATAATTAAACTGCAATGTGGTCATACTGTCACGGCACTCGTGCCTGTCACTTTTTTAGAATGCATGAAATTCATTTAACATACCCAATGGACAGTCAACACAATGATCCATATTCATCTTGCAAAGATCCTGGTTTGTCATTTAACACCTAGATAACCAATCACCATCTCAACTCACACTAAACTGGGAAATATACAAGCATTCAAAAAAACACAAATTCATTCATGTGACTGTACAGGTCTAATTTTTGTTTGACTCTAAACATTTAAAATGCTGAGTTATCCATCCAACACAATGAGGCAGCAACAACATATCTGACTTCATAATACGAACAATTGAATTGGAACCAAGCCATGTTTAAAACTCTCTGACTATCTCTGAGTGTGCAACCCAAAAAATATCCATATCATACATAGTGGGCAGCCATACCTCAAACACGACGATGCAACATTCCCATTTTACAATTCTAAACACACAGTCACAGTATCGCTAACTCAACCCATCGTGTCGAGCTATCAATCTAATACAGTATTGCTCAAATTAATCAAACTGCAATCAAAACCATGTTGTGTAAAACTCAGGCTCATCCTTGATGATGCAATCAAATAACCATAACGCATACAATGGATGGAATTTCCATAGTCATCCCAGTTGCAATAACCATTTGGCAAAAAAAAAAATCATAGTTACAGTGACCATTTATTTGTGGCATAGGAACACTACCCATACAAATGCATTATGCGCGCACATCATTAAACAATTGTAACTAATGCCGAGTTCAACATCCCAATAATCTTCAATGCAAAAGGCAGTGATTGTGTATCAACCCCAGTCTTCGATCAACCAATTCAATGTTGAGCCTATTACTTGGACTGTCACAATAATCAACAACCCGACCTGACATGTTGTGGAAACCACACATACCCACGCATCGACATGAAGCGACGTTGTGACTTACTCAACCAAGAAAAGTGTTGGGTTATCAATTCATTTAAACACAAGGAGAGTGATTGTGTATTTAATTTGCCAATTAACCATACAGAGCTTATCCATAATAATAACCAATGCAGTGACTAGATACCAAAACCGACAGGATTGTCACACAGTCAACTGGGTGAGCCTGTAATCAAGCCTATCGACAATTAATAATAACCAATAGTAAACTTGACAAGCCATGATGGTCTTCTCTATCAACCCTCAGACTTGAGGAGTTAAGGGTTTTCTCTTGGCCAATACAGGGAGACTAGAGCCGACTCTTCTCTATGGTCAAAACTTCTAAGACCAACGGTGTATACACAGAGAACACACAATTTACTTCATGGACAGGGTGACAAAACCCGTGACAGGAGAGGTTATGACCAGAGGAGCAAGGCTCCATTTCAACCTTGTGAGGATACTTAGCACATGCATGGTATAACCCTTGTGGCTCTCCATTCAACTACAACGTTGAGGTGAAAATAGGGCCAAGAAGAAGTAACATAACCCATTGTGCGACCATAGTAGCAAAAACAACCCAATGCCCAAGCGAACAATGCGCAATGACACAAGGCACTTTCAACCATTAAACCCCATAAAGCCAAAGCCTAGGTATGGTGATATGAAATGCAGGAAGACAGCGAGCTACTCAAGACCAAACAAAAGCCTCCAATTAAAACCAACAAGGATGACAGAGAGCCTTATGGCTGCTAACGTTCAGAACGACGAATAATACTATGAGTTCAAAACAATTTTGCAGAGTCGACATCGATTCATTCCAAAGAAAATCACAATTTCACACAGTTGCCACACTTAAGGAAAGCACAACCCATACATTCGAGCCAATACCTATTTCATAAACAGAGAAGACTCATGGATGGCCAAAAAAAAGACATACATGTGATCGAAACACCTTAAAATGTGAATTGGCCGAATGGTTCCTCTTTGCTAGGAAGTCGGAGCATAACCACAACAACAAGGTTTAACAATAGCCTGATTAGGGTGGCGGCCAGTGGAGGGAGTAAAGGTGGCGTGTAGTAAATGCACGTCGCCTCCACCCACAGTCAATTATTTTGTTAGTACACGCCAGCCAATAATCCATTAACTCAATTTATTAAACCATGTATCGAGACCATCAACCATTAAAACCAACAACGCGATCCATATCAACTTATTCCATAACATAATCACCATGCATATCAACTATATAATTCAAAAAATCGCATAGCAATTAACTTAGTAGCTAGGATAACAACAATTAACTTAGTAGCTAGGATTGTTGTTATCCTAGCTACTAAGTTAACATGTTGCTTTCCAATTGCTTGTATATGTTATTGTTAACATGTTTATTGTGCAGGTCTCCTAGTAATAGATCCCAATAACAGATAGCAGTGATAACAAGGATAACATAGGCTGTTGTAAAATAAAATTTGAGCCTAGAGCAGCATAAAAACACAGAACATGCCTTCTCAATCGCCAATAAACCAAGATTATATCACCATGTGAGCATTGTCGAATAGTAGCACAACATGAAATAAGAACCACACTTGATCTCCAATGTACAAGGGGGTCCCACCTACTAGTATTATTTATCTTTTATAATAATAGGCTTTAGTAACGCTTTGTGGGCAAAACTTCATTRCGATTTTAATCGTCAACAAACTGGCGACTCCACAGGGAAATTTGTTTTCAATAGATTTAGAACTCATAACTCATGGTTTCACAGACCAAGAACRGCARGTCAAGAAGATATAACCGGGAAGATTATGCAACAGGGGGAAGTGAGTGTATTAAATGGAAAGATGACTGGGAATTTGGGAATAATTCATGAAAAGTGTTAAGTATGAGGGGTTTTTACCACTTTATGCATAATCATTAGAYGGGAATCTGCTCTCAACTTTAAGGAGAAAAATTTGTAGCCTTTCTCTTAAAATCTCAATGGATGAAGAAATAGCAAAAAGAAGCAGGGGAATAACCAATTATTTTCAAGACAACAGTGGAAATATATAGCAATTTCAAGGGTCCTTCAGAGGAGACATCGTAACGATTGTGTAAGTTTGATTGTTATTGACTAACAATGCTTTGCAGGAGTGTCATTGTGGCAGAATTGATCCAACATCCTATCTAGACCAAATTAACTAAAAGATGACAGAAAACAAAATCATGACAGAAGTAAAAATGCAGAAATTAAAAAAGCAGCAATAAAAGACAAAAAATGAAGAAGCGGAAAGAAATGTTTTGAAACAGAAAGCATAAATCAAACTATTGTAAAGAAGAAAAGAAAATAGCACAAAAATGAAAGCAGAGCTAAGCTACTAATATACAGAAAATCCAATAAGCGTTAGAACTTTTCATGTTAGTCCCTCGCAATATTTCAAGCGAGGATTGTTAGTGTTGTAGGAAAACAATTGCTTCTGTAAATCCTTAAAAATGTAAGAGTTAGTGTCCAAGACAAAAGCAATTTGGAAAGGACCCAACACTTGGAATTCTGATGTAATTATCAGCCCCTTGACACGCACAATTAGATCATCAAGATAGAGATGGATCTGCCCAATTCATCGAAAGTTGTGTGTATAGGTCTTTTAAAAGTGGTACTTGCATTAAATAATCCAGAAAACAGGCATTTGTAAGACATGGTACCCCAATTAGTGATAAGAGTGATTTTGTGAGCACCTACCCTTTTCACCTTGATTTTCTTGCAACCCAAAAAACTATCAAGTAAGGGTCTTAATTGTGACTCTACAGCCTGTTGTAGAACCATTTCCATACTGAAGGGAGGAAAAGGATCTCTCATCATAGCTTGCCTGAAAGTTTGAAAATTAATGCAAGTTCTAATATGATCAGTGGTCTTCGAGACAGGTACCCAGTTGGAAACCCATTCAAGGTGGACTGAAAAAATAATCCCAACCCTTAAGAAATTCTCCAACTTCTTTTGAAAGGTTGCTTTAAGTGCAGGGAACAGGCTTTTGTTTCTGCAAAACTGGTTTTATGCTTTTCTTGATGGAAATAGCATTATGTAGGAGACCAGGATCAAAACCATGAAGATCCTCACAAGGTCGAGCAGAAACTTGTTGAAATCCATCAAGTAGCTTGGCAAACTTCATTACTTCTTTGTCAAAACATTTGGCACCAATGTCGTCATTCGTTGAAGATTCGAGTGCCCCAATGTTCAAGCAGATGGTTTCACCCACCTTCATTTGTAACTCCTCTTCTTTCTGTTTTTATTTTTTGCCTACATCACTCGATGAAAATGAACTCTCAAGAGGAGTCAAGCCCTCAGGAATCTTATTGTTTTCTACGGATATAATCTCCTCAGGCTTAAGAGGTTCATCTTGAATGGAAGCACAAATGCTCTTATTGTTAGGGAGGGCCTGCCAAGATTCTACATTGTCAGGGATATATGGACAATATAGAGATTGAAAACAACAATCAGGCTTGTGAGGCAAAAGTTGTTGATTAGGAGAAGTCGCAAGGACAGCTAACCAACCAGCCATTGAATTCAACTCCCTCTTAACATGAGTGATGTTGAAAGATAGAAGGTTCGAGATAAGCGTCCAAATAGTTTGGGAGTATCGTTCCATCATCTTGTTTCTAGGAGAGCACATTGTACATATCAAGTTCACCACAAGCTCAGAATCTCCAAAAACTAAAAGGTGACCACAACCAAGATTAAGGGCGTTTTCAATGCTTTATAATAAAGCTTTGAACTTAGTGACATTGTTTGTACAAGAAAACTCTAACCTGTAACACAGATTATGAATTTTTCCTGCAGGGGAAACCAAGATAATGCCATCCCCATTACCTTCATTAGAGCGTGAAACATCAAAGTGCATATGCCACATATCATCATCTAAATCGATTCTTTCCAAAGGAACATTATCCTCTTCAGAAAAGATGGAATATACTCCTAGGTCCTCTTCGATATAGTTTACGCTAGATTGTGGAACACTCTATATGTAGGGTGAAATTCTTCCCTCTCTAAGGACTATAATGTTCTTACCATTCCAAGGAATGGATAAATGTGTCCCGTCAAGTGAGAGGTATCCCCCTGTTAAGGCTTTCCAATCTCTTCCTAAAATGATTGAATAATTGATTACAGGCATATCAATTACCTAAATGTTGAGGGTTGTCCTTATCTCAAGATGAGCGCATAAAACCAAGGTTACGTCCTTAATATCGCCTATGGTTGTTTGTTGTAGACTATTATAGGAGAGCATGCTTCTGGCATTTTCATTTGTACAAGACAAGCCTAGATCTTCCATAATAATCTTCGACATCGCACTTGGGCCCGAACCACCATCAATGAGGCAACAATGGGCAATTTTATCCACAATCTTTACAGAAATATAAAAAGGGGGATGTTTTACAGGGTATCTAAAGTTATGTACATCTACTTTATTTATAGAAGAATCCTCTTTGTTTACCTCTTCGAAAAGATTGGCTACAACGGAAGCTTTTCCTTCCATGAATTGTTTCATATGCATCTGTTGTTCAGGGACGACAACCATGTCTAGAAGGGTTGCATCTGCTTTGATGTTGGCCAACTGATTCAAGATATTATATTTGGAAGAGGGGAGAGGGGAAGTAATTCCTTGACTCTCAAGAACTTTAGAAACCTGGACAGTAGCAGCAAGCGAGGATGAGCTCGGGGTAAAAGAACTGCAGGGAGGATCAAATTTTCCCTTGGGAGCATAAGCTTTGTTCCTAGTGTTGATGACCATGACATCTCCTAGCTCTGCGAAATCTAGGACATCGATAGTATATTCCGGTCTTTTACCAAATATCTTATCTCTGGCACTCTTCTTTATCTCACATGTGGTTTCTTCGTGGTGTTCCTCGCAAAAGTTGCACCAGCTTCGAGGCAGGATAGCTTTAGGATAAAACTTGTTTTCAACCAGATTTCTAAAGGGAGGCGCGAAAGAGGATGAAGCTCCAGGAGTGAGAGGAGAGGCAGTTCCTTTTCGCTCATACGCGCGATCATACGGTTGTCCATATATTGCACTAGTTGTAAAAGGGCGGACATGTCTATCTATCTAACTGATTCTCCCTAGGGAAGGCCAGTTCTTTCAAGATGTTCTTCATACTCTAAACAAGCATGCAGAGCATAACCGAGATTATCAATGGATTTTTCCTTGAGCCTATGATGGTAGGGGGAAGGCAATGCATTGTAGTAATGCATGAAAGTGTCTTGGTTACGAGGGCAAATGAGTTTGGGAATTTGATTGTGTAACTTGGTGAAACACAAGTTGAAGGACTTGATGGTCTCACCATCCTTATAGGTAATGTTATTATACTCTCGTAACTTCTTGGCTGGGCTTTTAGATTGCCCATAGGTGGATCTAAACC
>SNQJ01S0019823.1:83655-93969 GCA_010110895.2 Picea sitchensis
GATCATACGGTTGTCCATATATTGCACTAGTTGTAAAAGGGCGGACATGTCTATCTATCTAACTGATTCTCCCTAGGGAAGGCCAGTTCTTTCAAGATGTTCTTCATACTCTAAACAAGCATGCAGAGCATAACCGAAATTATCAATGGATTTTTCCTTGAGCCTATGATGGTAGGGGGAAGGCAATGCATTGTAGTAATGCATGAAAGTGTCTTGGTTACGAGGGCGAATGAGTTTGGGAATTTGATTGTGTAACTTGGTGAAACACAAGTTGAAGGACTTGATGGTCTCACCATCCTTATAGGTAATGTTATTATACTCTCGTAACTTCTTGGCTGGGCTTTTAGATTGCCCATAGGTGGATCTAAACCAATAGATTAACTCCTCCCAAGTAGACAGAATCTTAGGAGGAAGGTCAAAGAAGTCGGTCACAGCCTTTCCTTCCAAGGAATTGACGAACAAGCGCATGCAAGTATCATTGTCGTTGGCCCCTATGTTTTGTCGTTGGCCCCTATGTTATGATAAGCATTAGAAAATGCCACCAGGTGTTCATTTGTACTGATAGTGTTATTTCTTGAAAACCTATGAAGGTGCTCCTTAAATTTTGGAAGTGGACGAGTAGCAGGTGCTAGGTTAAGAGGAGAGGACACATGCCATGGTGTGGTTGTGGCTTCTTCTTCAAACTGAAAAAGCCCATACTTTTTAATGACTTTCGTGGGATTTGTGGTAGATTGGACAGGGATATGGTGGCTATATAAGCTACCAATCACCTATGACAATGAATATTGGGAAGATGCAGCACTTCCTGTGCCACCAAAGCCACCACTAGATGCCATCCTATGGATAATAGATGAGGGAAAGAAAGATGAACTAGACAAATCAGATAAAGTTCTCCTTAGAGCACTTTGTTGGGCACACAACACAACGTTTATTCTTCCTATTTCAGCAATAGGATTGATTTCAGGTGACAGACCTCTTCTTCTTCTTGAAGCACGAGAATCTAAGGTCATGAAAGAAAGGCCGAAACTGAAGAAACAAAAAGTTACTGTTAATTTCTAGGTTGTCTACGTCTAGCTTCCAATCGTTATTGAGCACTAATATCTTGTTCAATTGTGTCCCAAGAATGGTTAAGCTCAGCACGGGTATTGGTAGTGTCTAAGATGGTATTAAATAGATTCAAAGCAATGATGGTCTGATCTTGAAGACTGGGCTCAATATTGGGCTGCCTTGCAATAGGCACAGTCATTAAGAAATGAAATAGTCAAAGAATCAATATCAGAAAAAGAAAGATGTATCGATGAAAATCGAGTATAAAAATTAACCAGAGAGATATCGAAGATCTCCCCAGTATGGTCACCAAATAAATGTTGAGGAAAAAATATGAAATGATCTTACTCAAGCATTTTCAGATTCTGTTTGGCTAGCAAAATAGATGGGAATCTCACCCTATGTTTATAACCAACAAAAATAATATCCTAACTCACAAGTGTTAATTACAAGTGCTTAGGCTAGTCTTTTATCAATAAAAAGCTTGTTGGAAATTTACTTTTTATGCAATTTTCTGAATATCACAGTTGCTGAAATAAATGTAGAGACAGAAGTAAATACACCAAGATGATAATCAAGACAGATGAGACATAAAGCAATCCTTTATTTCATTCCAATTCACCAAAGAGTCACTCTCTTTACAAAATCTCATGCAAAAATTTAGGACCAAAGTCAAACTTAGAGATCCCCGATGTAACATACAAGAGGACCTCTGACAGAAAATAAAAACTAAACTCTAAAAAGTTGGATCAGCTTGTCACAGATTGTTGCCCACTCGACTCTGCACAACAACCTTTGTCAGTCATGAAAATTAATTCAAAAACAGACAAGTCTACACAGACTATCAAAGATAGATCAACACCTCTGAAAAACAAGTGTCTGAATGATGTAATTCAGCCTTGAATCTTGTTGTCGTCAATAAGACCCTACTATCATAAAAAAGAATTAGTCTTGGATAAATTAAGAAATGAATGAAAACTGAATTATCTCAACATAAACTCAAAGAGCAAACCTTAGTATGCTTCTCCTTCTATCCTCCTTTGTTCCTCCCTTTCCTTTTGCCTTTAAGCAAATCAGAATTGGTTGAGGTAGTTGAACCACCTCATTAGTTAAGTTAACTAAAGATTCAACCAACTTTTAGTTAAGGGGCAAAAGTAATAATCATAATAAGGATTATAATTAAATAATAACTAGTAGGTGGGACCCCTTGTGACTCCCTTTAACTTATAACAATCATAGCATAACTAGTTAGTTAAGCCAAACACACCTCCTTGTGACTCCCGTCATCATATCCACATTTGACAATTTAGCTCATGATATTTGAAATTATTTTCAAAAAGAGTATTACTCATATATCCAACAATCAACATGTTGTCCAAAATATCCTTAAGTCAACTGTCATCAACAATAGATAAAATAAAAACTCAAAAACCATATTTCCCACTCTGAGATGCAATCTTTCCTTGATTGTTGTTGTCACCCTTCAATTTTATTGAATTTCCATTTGGCTACGCTAAGCCTCTAGGCCTAATCTCACTTATCACGTGGGAACAATCGTCCCTCAAATGCATCCGGGAAGACACAGATTTGTCAGAGCCATTGGAGGGTGAGGAAGGGGCAGCAGTGGCTTTTCCTTTGTAAAGGGCATGATGGGCTTCGGTTTTCAACCTTTTGCTAGAATGAGAGGACTGCACTAGTGAGTGAGCAGGAGTAGATTGGACAATGGGGTTAATAGGTGGAGGAGCAGGTATGGATAAATTGGGCCAGCCACGATGTTGGGAGATTGTCTGGTGGACAATCTCTTGTCATCCATCATTTTCAGGAACCTCGGGTTGCAATGAGACGTGAGGAGGCACAGGGATACCAGGGGCTTGCGGAACTTGGAAAGGAGGCCTTTCAGGCCTAGGTTGGACCACCCCTTGCCCAATCCAATTGAAAAATCCGACCTGAAACAACTGGTCAAGCTCTTGTGAGTCAGCATCAAAATGTATGGAGAACCTTGGCCTTCTTGGGCCTCTATTCCAGTTACCTCTCCCTCGGTTTCCTCGGCCATGACTACCTCAACTGAAAAAACTCATTCCTGCATGCATGATTGATTAACAAATAGTCTTTTAAATAACCATCCATGACAACTCTTAAAAATATGAAATAGATTTTGGCTCAGCAGTGTATCAGACTCATGCAATCCAATCCATACAAATTGTTTAACTGTTAATCAATGAGTAGGGGGTGAATAAAGGGTCCTGGGATATGTGAGGGGTTTGTATTGAGCGAAAACGTGATATGATGAGAGGGAGAAAATACGGTTACTTATCAAAGACAACAACAATAAACTGTAAAACAAAGAAAACATCATTGTAATTCAACCAAGATACTGCTACTGCCAACTACTTCAACACAGAATTTTTCTTGACTGTAATCAATTTTAGAACGGGGAGTAAAAAATGAATGTGGGAAGGCGATGGGGTTGTAAATAGCGAAAAGCGAAATAATGGTGGGAATGAGAGCGCGTACTGTTCATAAAATTAATTAAGTAATCCATGTAACCATTCTGAAAAAAGAAATACACCAACCAAATGACCATTGTGATCCAAAACAACTATTGTGTATTAACTATTTCATTGTTCATAACCAAAATATTTACACAGTGTCAACAGTCCAAACAGTTATGCATTCCACAACAATTTGTAGGGGAGCTTTGTTTTCTCCCATTTATCCATAAGCAATTTCCAAGTAAATACACAGTCAATTATTTTCACTTTGCTCATCAAATGTAGGCATGAAAATAATGCTCGATTTTGTCCTTAAGTTTGTTTAATAATTAAACTGCAATGTGGTCATACTGTCACAGCACTCGTGCATGTCACTATTTTAGAATGCATGACATTCATTTAACATACAAAATGGACAACCAACACAATGATCCATATTCATCTTGCAAAGATCCTAGTTTGTCATTTAACACCCAGATAACCAATCACCATCTCAACTCACACTAAGTTGGGAAATATAAGCATTCGACAAAACACAAATTCATTCTTGTGACTATACAGGTCTAATTTTCTTTGACTCTAAACATTTAAAATGTTGAGTTATCCATCCAACACAATGAGGCAGCAACAACATATTTGACTTCATAATACAAGCAATCGAATTGCAACCAAGCCATGTTTAAAACTCCGTGACTATCTCTGAGTGCACAACCCAAAAAATATCCATATCATACACAGTGGGCAGCCATACCTCAAACACCACGATGCAACATTCCCATTTTACAATTCTAAACACATAGCCACAATATCGCTAACTCAACCCATCATGCCAAGCTATCAATATAATATAGTATTGCTCAAATTAATCAAACTACAATCAAAACCATGTTGTGTAAAACTCGGGCTCATCCTTGATGATGCAATCAAATAACCATAATGCATACTATGGATGGAATTTCCATAGTCATCCCGGTTGCAATAACCATTTGGCCAAAAAAAACTCATAGTTACATTGACCATTTATTCGTGGCATAGGAACATTATCCATACAAATGCATTATGCACGCACATCGTTAAAAAATTGTAACTAATGTCGAGTTCAACATCCCAATAATCTTGAATGCAAAAGACAGTGACTGTGTATCAACCCCAATATTCGATCAACCAATTCAATGTTGAGCCTATTACTTGGACTGTCACAATAATCAACAACCCGACCTAACATGTTGTGGAAACCACACATACCCACGCATCGACATGAAGCGACGTTGTGACTTACTCAACCAAGAACAATGTTGGGTTGTCAATTCATTTAAACACAAGGAGAGTGATTGTGTATTTAATTTTCCAATTAACCATGCAGAGCTTATCCATAATAATAACCAATGCAGTGACTAGATACCGAAACTAACAGGATTGTCACACAATCAACTAGGCAAGCCTGTAATCAATCATGTCGACAATCAATAATAACCAACAGTAAACTCGACAAGCCATGATGGTCTTCTCTATCAACCCTCAGACTTGAGGAGTAAAGGGTTTTCTCTTGGCCAATACAGGGAGACTTGATCCGACTCTTCTCTATGGTGAAAACTTTCGAGACCACCGGTGTATACGCAAAGAACACACAATTTACTTCGTGGATAGGGTGACGAAACCCGTGACAGGAGAGGTTATGACCAGAGGATCAAGGCTCCATTTCAACCTTGTAAGGATAATTAGCACACACATGGTATAACCCTCGTGGTTGTCTAGTCAACCAAATACAACGCTGAGGTGAAAACAGGGCCAAGAAGAAGCAACATAACCCATTGCGCGACCATAGTAGCAAAAACAACCCAATGCCCAAGTGAACAATGTGCAATGACACAAGGTGCTTTCAACCATTAAGCCCCATAAAACCAAAGCCTGGGTATAGTGATACGAAATGCAGGAAGACAACCAACCACTCAAGACCAAACAAAATCCTCCAACTTAAACCAACAAGGATGACAGAGAGCCTTATGGATGCTAACGTTCAGAACGACGAATAACACTGTGACTTCAAAACAATTTTGCAGAGCCGACATCGATTCATTCCAAATAAAATCACAATTTCACACAGTTTCCACACTTAACGAAAGCACAACCCATACATTCAAGCCAATACCTATTTCATAATCAGAGAAAACTGAGGGATGGCCAAAAAAACGACATACCTGTGATCAAAACACCTTAAAATGTGAATTGGTCGAACGGTTCCTCTCTGCTAGGAAGTCAGAGCATAACCACAGCAACAAGGTTGAACAATAGCCCAATTAGGATGGCGGCCAGTGGAGGGAGTAAAGGTGGCATGCAGTAAAAGCACATCGCCTCCACCCACAGTCACTTAATTCATCAGTACAGGCCAACCAATAATCCATTAACTCAATTTATTAAACCATGTATCGAGACCATCAACCATTAAAACCAACAACGCGATCCATATCAACTTATGCCATAACATAATCACCATGCATATCAACTATATAATTCAAAAAATCACATAGCTATTAACTTAGTAGCTAGGATAACAACAATCCATTAAAAATCGATGCATGTAGTATAGTATATAGCATGGTTTAGTTTCTTTCCTTTGCGTTTATATTGCCTTTTTTCATTTTTCCAATTGCTTGTATATGTTATTGCTAACATGTTTATTGTGCAGGTCTCCTAGTAATAGATCCCAATAACAGGTAGTAGTTATAACAAGGATAACATAGGCCATTGTAAAATAAAACTTGAGCCTAGAGCAGCATAAAAACACAGAACATGCCTTCTCAATCGCCAATAAACCAAGATTATATCACCATGTAAGCAGTGTCGAGCAGTATCACAACTTCAAATAAGCACCAGACCTGATCTCCAATCTACAAGGGGGTCCCACCTACTAGTATTATTTAGATTTTATAATAATAGGCTTTAGCAACACTTTGCGGGAAAAACTTCGTTGCGATTTTAATCGTCAACAGGTTGTTACCTAGAAAGCGAGTCGAGGAAATTTGTAAGTTGATTGTCCATCATCTCGTGGCAGAAATGCTACTCTGCTATATCCCTATGGAGATAAAAGATCAACTGAAGTTGGTCTTTAGAAAACCGAGGTGGAGAATTTTGCTCATGCATTCTATTGGAGTGGTCCATTGGAGCCTGTGAGTTGCTTCATGTTGCATTGTTGGGAGCCAAAGCACTTGGAGCATCTGTTTGAGACCGCTTTGATGAGGGTGAGACCGCCTTGATGAGGGAGAGGTTGTAGCTAATAAATTTTCCTGAACTTGTTCAAGTGAAATTTCCTCTTCCACAATGGAAAATCCCCAAACCTCCTCATCTTGTTGGCTAGACCGAGGAGAAGTGGAAAGAGGAGAAGAAGTTGAGAGACTAGATGAGGGAAGAGGCAAGGGTCGGTGGATAGGAGAACCACAGTAAGATCTCGATCCCCGACAAGGTTTACCTCGCTCACGAGGCATTGTGCTGAGAGAGGGAGGATCGAGGGAGAGAGGGGGGAGAGGAAAACTGAGAGTGGCTAAGCTTCTTGAAGGAGTTCATGAATCATAGCACTATATAAAAACATTTGGAGTTAATGATAATAAGTTTTCACTACTCTACACTATTGTATATGATTTTTTGACTTGTTATTATTTCTTTGATGTTTCTTTCAACCTGGTTATAATTTTATGCCAATTAGTATATCATTGATCAATATTAGCACTATTTTTAGTCTTGTTAATTTTATGCTAATTGTCATTCTGTGTAAAGCTATCTTTGTAGGACTTGATAGGTTCAACCAAAGTTGATGAAGAATTCATCGAGACTTATTTAGAATTACTAAATAACTATTTATTAGTCAATTAAAAATATGTCTTGTTACATCTTGTATTGAGTTAAAGGAACTACTTCCTTAGTTCGATATAAATCTTACAATGGATTCATTCACATGATTGGGTTTGGGTATATTCAAAAAAAAATATTTTAATAACTATTTATTAATATTGTTTCGTTGTATATATGCTTAAACAACTTGTAATTTGTCAAACTACTTTGAGAGTTACAAGTAACACTTAACCCCATATTCAATCACCGTCTTTTCCCCTTCTTAATACTTTGCTTTTGATTAAGAATAAGGCTATCCTTTTCTTAGTCAAGATAGGTTTTCCTTTTGTTCACTTGCATCTTAGGATTAATCTGCATTTGCATTTAGGATGTTTTATTTCATTTCCTTAAGTCTCCTTTCGAAGGAGCAAACTTCATTATGGCTAGACTAAGCCTTGATTTCAGTCACCTTAAGGGGATCATCTTTTCCAAAGTAATAACATACAAGCGATTATTTTTCCTTCAATTTGTTAATAATAATAATCTATTGTCATGCACTAACAAGTTGAAGGCCTTGTACATGCACAATTGTACATACAAAATAACTTAGGTGAAATTAACCTTAGGCTAGTCTTAGGAGAAGGGTAACTGGACCCATTTTAATAAGCCAAAATCACCATTCCAAACTGAAAAGGGTCTAATTGGGACCCTGACCAGGAGATTTCCACAATGTTGAATATGGTCAATTATGGCCATCGTCACAACCCTGCCATATCCATCATTTTTGTCTTGAAATAATTTGTTGCATAAGGTTTTACTATGAGAAGTAAAAGGGTTTACACCCTACTAGTACTTCCTAGTTAACCTTGCTTGCCTTGTGGAGCAAAAGGGTTTACACCCCCAAGGAGATAGCATTTTTAGCTCTTTATTTATTTGACTCCATAACCCAATATCTAAAGTCACTAATATAATTGCATAGGAGAAATAAAATCTTGCATTGGTTAACGTGAAAACTCGGGATTTTGAGATTGTCTAAATTGAAATCAATTATATGATTTATATGCATGGTTGAACCACTAGGGCATCTAATTTAGCTAAGTACTTCTTGTTGTCGTTATAAGATTTAATATGCATCGATTAGGGATGCAAAAGCACTAATACAAGTCTCTTAATTACTCACAAACCAACAGTCAGAAGTTGCTAAAAGTTTGCCCCTATCCTCTATTGATCTCATCGCACTTTTTGGGTGGATTGTTGGTAAGTTTTGGTGGTTGATTTTTTTGTTGTAACAATGTTTTTTGCTACATCCATAAGGCTGAAAATTATCTCTGTAATACTTGTTTATAACAACCTTGCTTTCATGCTAAAGTCTTGCTCTTTCAATCTTGAGTTGTACTAGTCATATCTAGCTTAGATCTTGTATCATTAGCTAGAATTTTAGCAACTTTATTTGCAACTCTTATTAATATTTGTTGTTGATATATATTACTATTTATTTATGCAATTAGGGATAGCAAGCTTAAATTTCTTTTCCAACATATTATTGGGCTTGTATCTTTGTTTTCCTTGTGTCTTGGGCAGGTACAATCACTACTTGGCAGGTCTTCTATATTGTGGTACATCTTCCACCATCTATGAGACTCTTTTCAATCCCTTCTTACCTTCCATCATTGACCTATAGGAGGACTCTTCATCATCTCTTCATATTCCATCTCATTTCCACTAGGGTCACCCGAGATCCCCCCCTTGAGGTGATTACTTCATCTCTAAAGTGACGGGAATACCTATCTAAGGTGACAATGGGTAGGTGTTCTCTTAGTTGTTTCCATATTGTGGTTTGGGTCGGGATTTTCTCAACCTACAAATTGTGCGATAACAAGCACCATATCAGCTAGTGCATGGTTGATAGATAATGGAGCCACGTGTCATATGACAGGAGCACAAGAGTTGTTCGAGAGCTTCACAGAGTCTAACTTAGATGTGCATGTGGAACCTGGTATGGGCACCAAGATTGCAGTGAAGGAATCTAGAACAATACCATTATGGATGGAGTCAAGAGGCATGTTGAGAGTGATATCATTTGTCATATCTCGGGACTGCAGTTTTCCCAGTTGGTGCGCACTGCAGTTGCAGTTGGTGCGCAGGTTTGGAGGAGGGTTGCAGCTGCAGCAGCTAGTTTCAGTATTGGCTTGGATTTCTCTTGGCTAGGGTTTGGGACTATCTGATCAGTCTTTTGTGTTGCGCTATCCTTGGGGAGAGATGCATTGTCCTTTGTTTGTCTATCTAGCCTAGGGTTTGCTTCCGGAGGAATTCTCAGGACAAGGTTAAGGTGCTCGGAGGGAGGCTTCGGCCTGTGGTTGGGTGACGAGGGTATCGTCAATGGTAAAACGAGCACACCATCTTTTATATTCTAACTGGTTATGGGCCCACACCCCTTCAGTCAACCTAAAACACTAGAAGGAAACATAGCCGCTAGATATTGAGCTCGTTGAGGAACTGTCGCTAGGGTTACTAGCAGGGGTAGCTCCCAAAAGCACTGCAGCTAGGGTTACCAGCAGAAGCAGTTGCAGAAACCCTAAACCCCTTGTTGAGGCACCTTAAGTGGCGAGATTGACCTAATCTCCGGATAGATCAGTGCACCCTAGCCCAGCGCATCTCCTGGTACTCTCAGTAGGCCAAGATGTGAAGTTTGGATTTCTGGTCAAATCTAGGGTTTAACCAAGTCAAGCAAGCCATGACGAAATTTATGAAGTCTGAGAACAAGTTAGATGGAGATTCTAACTTCAGAGCATGGAAGACAAGGATTGACCTCATCCTTGCTAAGAGTAAAGTGTTGGACATTGTGAAAGGAAAGATCGTGAAGCCAGAGTTTACAGAAGGAGAAGAGAAGGAACCGCAGAACGTTGCAGCTATGGAGAAGTTCAAAGACATTGACATCAATGCCATGAGT
>SNQJ01S0019824.1:0-14982 GCA_010110895.2 Picea sitchensis
GTTGTAGAGTGCATGAGAACCGCAACATCTCCTGGTAGACATGTGCCTGCAAGGAAACATCAATCTGTCAAGTGTAGGATGGCCTACTCATCCTTGTTCTCATATGGTCATAATCAAAACCAACTAAGCTAGAAAAAGAAAAAATTGACAAACTTTCCAACTAAGTACACATATATGATGATGAAATCAATAGTGCAAGTAGAGAAAAATGAAAATGCAATGCAACTAAACTAATATGAGCAAACAAAATTCAAGATGCAAGAAAGCAAGATGACTTACCTACTTACCTGGGGTCCTGGGACCCTGAAGATCAAGTCCCGAAGGTGTCAAGTGAAATCATACAACCAGTGAAACCACCTGATCAATGGATGAAGACATTTCCGCTTGTGGTTAATCATGTGAAACAAAAAATATAACTCCAACACATAGTAATCATGAGAATAAATAGACATATAATCAATCATGAAATAAAACTCATGGAGATGGGTGGGAGGGAGGAAATCTTGCTGAAAAAGGAAACCACAATCTTGGTCATCCTGTAACTCATTCCTGCAAGCATAGCCACAAGCCCGATCTATCCATCTCTAGAGTGGACTGGCATATGTATATGGTGACTCTTCATTCGTGAAGGCTTGGTCTTCGGAATATTCATACAATAACTCTTTTACTTGGTTCATCAAATTTTCAACAGCTTTATTAGCATCTATTTCCCTTTCCATCTGCAAAATTTCCTTCCATGAGAAATGGAGAGGTTTTGGTTGATTCCAAGGTGCCACAGTCCCATCGAATAGAAGAACATATCAAAGGAGTCTCCAGAGGAGAGAAAGGCTCATCAAAGGATGAAAAGGGGAAGGAGGGGAAATTTAAGTAATGGAAAGGTGGGTTCGGGAAAGGTAGAGTTGCCAGACAAACTTTGAAGTAGGTTTGTCAAAGGAAATGGGTAGGTTCTTGAAGTGGAGTCGCCAAGAAACCTTGGGGTGAAGGATTTGAGAAAAATACTTTCCAAAAGTGTCATTTAGGGCACAAAGAGGATTCAAAATCCTCCCCGAAAATGATGCCAAAATGTCATAGCACAAGTTGCAGGTTGGGCAAAGCCTAACCCAACCACAAAAGCATGTGCTACAACTATGGGACACTACACCCAATGTCACTTGGATGTAGGTCCGGCACTTGGGGGGTGAATAAGGTCACTTCTGGGAGGCGATCCTGGAGACCCTAGGGGGAATGAGAAGGATGAAGGGAAGTGTAAGGATAAGTCCCCCGGAAGGTCAAGTGATGGAAGAATAGATCGGTTGAAAATGGTAAGTGAAGATAAGTAAATGGATATCGAGTAAAGAGACAATTGTCGGTGCACCTATACCTGCCCGACACATAAGAAAATACACTTTTCCAACTAAGTATAGTAATGTGTCATAAATTTAATCTTGTTGTCCCTAAAATACATCAGCATACAAGTTAGTAAATCAGCAATAGATTACATCCAAATCAGCAAGTAAAAGGTCTATATTAGTTAGCAATGTCAACAATAAAGCTAGTAACCAATGTGGACCGAAAAAAACACTTCAAGACTGAATAGATATGGTTGTCATAAAAGTAAATTTCTGAAGCAGTATGTCAGCCTTATGGATGTATCATTCAGTGAATTACAACAGAAAATCTGACCATCAAAAAGTGCCAAAATCTAGCCCAATAGGTGCACCTAGGTTAGTAGGTTAAACTAGCAAAGTTAGAGTGTTAGTCTAGGGTTAGTTTGTGAGATACTAGCAGTTGGGGTTAGAGTTTAAAGAATCCCTAATGGCTGTATGTTAGTTTTACTACATAAATAAGAATTTGTGGGAGAAAGAGGATGCCCTAAGGGAGGAAGAATCCCCATGGCATCAAGATCATTATCCAAAAGAGACAACTTCGAAACTTGAAATTTGCACATTTACCAAGGCAACAATTTATTTCTCCCACATAATAAGTAAATGACTAGTGCCTTTAAAAAAAATTTAATGGAGTCAAGATAATGTGAAGAAGCTAGATAGGATACTTCCTTGGGGGTGTAAACCGTTTTACTCCCCAAGGAAAGCTTCTCTTAGCTAGGGTTTTAACTAGGAGGGTGTATGCAATTATACTCCTCTTAGTAAACCCTTATGAAACAATATTCCCTTAGCAATAAAATGGTGGAAACAAAAGTAGGGGTGTATGCCCTTATACTCCCTACTTGGATCAATCAAATAGAACCTTTAACTTGTACAAATTATAATATAATGAAATAAATGGCACCTTCAAGCATTAAAAGGAAATAAAATCTAGACTAACCACCAAAAAATAAATGAAGAAAGCCTTTCAAGGATAGCGCACTATATCCATCAACCATAATCAATACATAGCCATAAACAAAAGCACAAGAGAGACAACTAGCCAAAGAGAGCGAAAATTTCAGTCCAAGAGCCTCTCACAATGGAGATTCATGTTATGTAAAAATGATACCTTAGGATCACTATTTATACAAAATGTAGCTAACATAGTTTGTCCACAAAATATTAGGGAACACAAAAGATTAGGGGTCAAAAACCCTAATCTTTCCCCTTTTATCAAATAATATTAAACAATTCACTTTAATTTCACATTTTCACAAAGAAAACTCTAAAATAAAGGTGGCATCATCCCTTAAAGGAGAACGTTTTGGAAAATTGAGCAAGCCGTTGGAGTTGGGCTACAACGTAGGGCCTCCAAAGGCCATGTGGAAATCAATTGGAGCCTCTCCACTTCAAAATTCCATGTGTCATGCTATGATTCATCATCAACCACCATATGCCCCTTAAATGTGATGTCAAGCCCCTAGGGAGTGATTTTTTCCCCCTTCTGGGCAAGTCGTTTGGAAGGAAAAGGGTGGGCTATGTCTATCCAGTTGTCTCCTAGGCCTCTGAAAGCATCTCTCTGTCAACTGGCATGTGGGCCTATGTCATCCATCTTGTGGGTTGCTTTCCCTCATGGAAGCCCAAGCTAGGATTGTTCTTCCAAAACTGGCCACCAACATGTACCTGCAAGACAAATGGATATGCCCTCCAAGGATATCAATTCAAAGCATCATGATGAGTGAATCAAGTTAATAAAAGAGCCATTAAAGCATGTATACCAGGACTACATCATACAAACATGTTCTTAAGAAACTAAACGTTTTTCCAAGTTTGGTTGTGGAAGGGTTGGCATGGTACTTCTTTTCAATGGATCAAACCTCCTAAGTCTAGGAACAAGCTTATCTGAGTCATGTGAATGAAATGGAAGGGATGGGGGAAGTACTCAATGGGCATGGGGTTCATGATATGCAAGGGTCCATATTGTCTCATTTATGGGTGCCTTTGTGGAGGTTGTGTCACACCTTCATCCATAATGCATTTTTCCAAGCCCATCAATTGCCTTTTATCTTTATTTCTTTGTATTTTCTTTCAATATAGCATATGGTGAGTTGGAGGCCACTTCCCTGGCATGGTGACCAGATACTAACAGTGTCACCCATAAGTGCTTTCACGGAAATGAGAAGGTTGGCTCATGATGAGACCCCCTTTCCCTCAGCCATGCAACTAAGAGCCATTACCCTGGTGTGATGGCCATAAATGGTAATGTCATACCGTTAGATACCCATGGACGTGATCGATTGGCTCGTGATGAGACCCCCTATCCTCAACTGATCCTTTAAGCATATTTATTTATTCTTTTCATGGGGTCCTTATTTTCTTGCGGAGAATATTTTCATTGGTTTCTCGGGATCCCCTGGGAGAAGCATCTGAAAGTTTCTTTCTTTAGGATTTTATCTTTTTCTAGCTAACTCCCCTCTAGGCCTTCAACCACTTCTTCCAATGAAATGAGGAATGGTCCCTTCTAGGGTCAGTCTACCCAAAATCCCAAGAGATGATGTCATGAGCGGAAATAATGATGGAAAGTGGTAAGTATGGTCGGGAGTGGCACGATGAATCATCAAAGGAATCTCCCAAAAACACCCCATCCTAAGGGTGACCATCTACTTGAGTGCTCCAAGCCAACCACCAACATTTAAACAAGGTAAAAGACATAGTTTCCAAAGCAAATCTCTCATAATAAAAAATAACCTCTGATACATAAGCTAGAATGCCTCAAATATTAAAATGATACCCACCATTATACCTGACTTGTACCGCATGGATCAAGATCCAAGTGACCTGTGGTGACAAGCTGGTGTGGATGATGACCAGGTCTTGGATCATTGTGGTGGCAATGCGGGTCTCTAGCTATGCAAAAGGTATATTTTTGGTCATGTAGCCTCTCGACACTCCATATTTGCAACCTGAGGGCCTCAAGACATAATATCCTTAGTTATCCAAAAAATGGGGATAACACAACCTACAATTGAAATTTAAAGAGGTCCTTTGGTTACTATTGTTCCTGTTAAGCAGGGAAAATATGTTTATGGTTCATTATTTTTCGCATATGTATATTCAGTTTTGTTGTTCAGTTTATTACTAATAAGTGGAGTATGGTTAGCTATTGCAACAACCATCAGTGCAAAATGAGAGATAAGTGACCAAAAAATTGACCAAAATATGCATATAAATGACCGGTTTTGATTTGGCGATCGTTGGTGGCTAATTTTCGGTCTCTTATCACGCGACCAAAAATGTGGTCATATTTAGTTTGGTCATTTATAGCTTTTTTTGTGGTCATTAATTTGGTCATTAATTGTCACAATTAATGACCAAATTAATGACCACAAAAAAAGCTATAAATGACCAAACTAAATATGACCACATTTTTCGTCGTGTGATAAGAGACTGAAAATCAGCCACGAGTGATCGCCAAATCAAAAGTGGTCATTTATATGCGGATTTTGGTCATTTTTTTGGTCACTTATCTCTCATTTTGTACTAGTTTGAAACAAACTCAAAAACAAGTTAACATTTTAATAATAAAAGAACAAACCTGCAAGTAGTCCACCTATAGGGAATTACTGTAACATTGGCATGGAGAGCCTTTTATACCTCATGTATATTGAAACAAATTTCAGAATGTTTTTCAATGCAAGGATCATACTCTCCAAACATATGCCTCCATGGTTGCCAACAAAATGCCTCTATGAGAAAGAGAATGTACTATTGTAGCTGCTCTGAGTGTTTCCATCCAGAGGTGATAAATACCAGTCATTTTAATTCACCATCCAGCAAATTATGGATCGTAATGGGATGCAAAAATGTGTTTAATTTGATAAACCATGACCTCAATCATCTAGTATGATCTTCATTTTACTGTTTACTATGTCAAATGGGAAATAGACTACCAAATGGAAAAAGATAGATCATTGGACTTTAAGCATACCTTCAAACGGATCTACTAGCATATAAAATGCTTAATGTATCTAAAATACTTACATATAAAATACTTAATTGTCACAATACTTACATCTAAAATACTTAATTGTCACAATTAATGACCAAATTAATGACCACAAGACAAGCTATAAATGACCAAACTAAATATGAGCTCATTTTTGGTCGTGTGATAAGAGACTGAAAATTAGCCACGAGCGATCGCCAAATCGAAAGTGGCCATTTATATGCGGATTTTGGTCATTTTTTTGGTCACTTATCTCTCATTTTGTACTAGTCTGAAACAAAATAAAAAACAAGTTAACATTTTAATAGTAAAAGCACAAACCTGCAAGTAGTCCACCTATAAGGAATTCATGTAATATTAGCATGGAGAGCCTTTTGTACCTCAGGTAGTTTGAAATAAATTTCGGAATGCTTTTCAGTATAAGGATCATACTTCCCAAACAGATGCCTCCATGGATGCCACAAAATTCCTCTGTGAGAAAGAGAATGTACTATTGTAGCTGCTCTGAGTGTTGCCAACCAGAGGTGATAAATACTGGTCATTTTAATTCACCATCCAGCAAATTTTGGACCTAACGGGATGCAAAAATGTGTTTAATTTGATAAACCATGACCTCAATCATCTAGTATGATATTTATTTTACTATTTACTATGTCAAATGGGAAATGGACTACCAAATGGAAAAAGATAGAGTGTTGGAATTTAATCATACCTTCAAACGGATCTGCTATCATATAAATTGCTTAAGGTGGATACAACTACATATCCTTGCCCCGTCCAACCACCCTGAAATATAAGTTTCAAATGACTAAACCATTACCATACTGTCTCTGTGAGATATACCATTGTAAAACTATAGCAGTCTGTGCCACCAACCTGTACCAATATCATGTAATCAATCATGTACCAGAACTAAGAATGCACCAACAAACACCAACAGGTACACGACCTGTATATGTTGCAGCTTGCATATGTACCTTCCCTGTCTATAGTGCAGCCTATGTATGTACATGGCATGTCTATACTGCAACCTGTGTACACCTTCAAAAAACTAGGATTTTCACCTTTTCTGAAACTCATACACTTTACTGCCTCAGTCAAATCAAGCTTCAACCTGTCACTATGTCCAATCTGTAGTTGTGCCCTATGCATACATCATCATACATATCCCTTAACCAAGTGAATCTATATATCTCTATTAATGTGTCATACATGTGTATACAATCATGATAAAGTGTAATAACCCTCACATGGACTAGACACCGGACCCTCATTGATATGCAACCTCAAACTTTACAAACCACTTCACAACCACTTCACAACCAAAAGCCTTCAACCATGTATCACAAAATCCCTCAATCATGTTCTAAGAAATAAAAGATATGTGTCAACACTAACAAGATGTACCAATGATAAATATCAGATATACCAACACAGTATTTTTGTAGATATGAATTATACAACAAGTTTCATACAACCAATAGCCTCTCCACGGAAAATCCTCAAATCCCCATAACCATATCTCATGCAGACAACAATATCCAACTACTCATAAAATTAAGACATACCTTTTGAACCTGTAGATAGATTTGGTGTACCTGGTCATTGCAGACCTTCATGGGAGCTTGCTTTCAAACTCTTAGAACCTGACACCCTCAACAACTCAAGATTTCATGGATTTTCCAACTGTATGTTCCCTTTTATACTATTATCCCACGTACATATGCAACTTCTTCCACTGCAGCCCACATACACCTAAAAAACTAGGGGTTTTTCAGTATTTTTGCAACTCTGAAACTTTCGTCGTCAACCTTTCTTGCTACCTCAGACTTGTGTAACTTCAGATGTATCAATGAGTACCTACAATAAACCTTACACAATAATAGATATTCAATATGCTCAATAGGTGCTAATAGGAGACCCTTGATCTCTTACTTATACTCTCCTAGTAGCTTCCTAAAGGGGTTACCTTCTAACTAACTTAACCCAACTTCCTTCTTTTAGGGTTAGCCCACTTCTAACAACTTGTCCACTTATAACCACTTTATCCACAAATAGTAAACTCACCACTTCTAGTTGCAACTAATTTATTTTTAGTTATTTTCTTTTTGCAACAACTTAACTCGTGATTAAATCCTAGTTACAACCACTTTGACTAGTAAACGTCTTCTAGGAGCTTCTAGAATAAATTGACTTATTTGAACTTCTATGGGCTTCTAGATAACTCATGAGGGTTCTCCAACTTCACAAGGCCATAACTCACTAACAGTGAGGAGTTATGTGGTGTTCCACATATCACCGAAAATGGAATGACATGTATTATCCATCTAGAATAGTATTACCTGCAAATACATTCATATTCATACCTTTATGCCCCAAAGAATATTGAGTCCCTTAACCATGTTGTCGGGGCTACCATAATTTTCTACCAGACTTGCTTCAATGGTTGACATCAATGACAACCAACCCATTTAATCAACAATAGATTCTTTCCCCCCTTATTTTTGGTTTTTTTATTATTTTTTCCTTTTCATGTTATTAAAGACTGGAAAGAAATAAAAGAATGCTATAGTAGAGCAAAGGAAACGAGTGTCACATGAAAGCAAAATAGTTCCAGAGCACAAGGAACATAACTATGCTCAATGAAATGAATCATGTGCAGGATAAGGACACTCAAGGGAATGTTCCTCCAGGGATAAAGGAATCAAGTTGCAAAGGCATACATTACAAGGATAACAACTGGTAGGAATGCATATGCAAATGGTTGAATAATAGCAAGTTGAGACTGGCATTAGTCCTAGAAGTGCAAGTGGTTAGTATGAAAATGCAATTACAACTCAATAAATTTTTTGGAATCTGCGTGGGTGATTTAGGTAGAAAGATATTGAGAAGAAGTCATGAGGCTTCAATGCAAAGACATGGTGGGAATAAACAAGGCTTCCGAGCCTACAGAAAAATTGCAGCAATGCCAATGAGATACTAACTAGGACACCCATCAAGAGGTAAGCTCTACCATCCATAAACGACACCTTTAAAGAAACATGTAGGTATGATGTCGTGAAAAATTTCAAAAATGCCAATGAGATACTAACTAAGACACCCATCAAGAGGTAAGCTCTACCATCCATAAATGACACCTTTAAAGAAACATGAAGGTATGATGTCATGAAAAATTGGCATGGACCCTATGGAAGGTATGTGAGTGATACAGATAAATGCATTATGCATGTGAGATGGAACCTACATTATATGTGAGTAAAGAACACAATACATGTTGAAGAGTCTGAAAAATTATGACATATGTAATAACATGTGTTAGAGGGACTCTCATTGGTAATGGCTAGAAAAATATTAAGAAGAAGATATGTAACTTCAATGCAAATTCATGGAGGGAATAAACAAGACTCCCAAGCCTATGAAATTATTTTAACATGGGTGCCAAACTATGAACAAGGCTCTAACTAGGGAACCCATGAACAATAGGCTCTACCACATGAATTACCACACTTCTAAACAACAGAGGAGGTTTTGTATCATTACTTAGTAGGGTCGATGCTAGGAAAAAATGAAACAAGAAACAGATAATACAAAAATATGTGAAGGGGAAAACCTAACCTATATGCCAGTTTTGAGATCATTACCTGTCAAAACATATCGACATGGAATGAAATGGTACTAAAGAAAATGTCTCCAAATTCATGTATATAATACCAAAAAAACTCATCGAGAAGTTAATAAGTCCAATATAGAAACCTCTGATGATAACATGTATTATGGAATATGGAACTTGAAAACAAGAAACCCTAAAAGTACAAAATGTACAAAGGACCACACAACATTGTGACTTATGCATAGTAGCTCTCCAGGTAGATCCCATTGCTAGGCTCGGGCCAAGGGTTTCTTTGGTAACCAACTTGCAAAGTCTCTAGTTCAGTAAGAGGCTGAAAATCCATAATCATAGCTTCAAGGATGGCCTCATCTAAAGGAAACTCAACATCCATGAAACTAGGGCTCAACAACACACAAATACCAAGGCTTGAGGTTTCACAAACAGTAATATGAGACTCAAGAAGAAATGCAAGATTACTCAGGTGAATAGGGGGATAGAAGGTCTCCCATGCCACCATTGGATAAAACACATGGTCAATTGTTGAGACCTTGTATCGAGAAGGTGAACATAACTGTAAATATACCATCTCAAGAGAAATTGAACATCAAGGATAAGATGCCACATAATTCACTTGTGAAGGGGAAGAGTATACCCGAACACTAGGAACACACAAAGAGGAAACCTGAGGTAAAGTCGAATTAGGATGGTGATTATTAGATGAAATTTGATCAATAGTGGCAATGCTTCCATTGTGAGAAAAATGCATCACACGAAAGAGCGTAGACACCAAAACATTCATAACATAAACATAATCACGTCCAAGAATCATATTGAATTCTAAAGGGACAGTCTTCCCACATAAAGTGATAGGAAACTAAGGAGGAATCCCCAAACATGCAATAGGTCTTTTGTTGAAATCCAACATCCCACTAGTAGCTGGCACAATATTTGGAGAACCTAAATCTTTCCAAGACAAGGAGGATAAAATACTTGTAGAGGATTCGTCATCCATAATACATCGATGAACACATTTCAACATAGATTTAACCATAACCATTATCTAGAAAGTTGCAGAAGAAGGAAGGCGACGCTCCACAAGATCATTCCAACCAAATAAAACCATTCTAGGACTTGGAGGGAATGTACTCGAAGAGAGTGGAATGACCCCTTGTTCAAAAGGTACTGAACTAGAAATGCTAAAGACATAGTCGAAAGATGTGTCACTCCCTGAAAGAAGAGTGGGATCGGCCAAAGATTGCATCGACTCGACCACTTTGGAATATTGGTCACTCTCCAAGAGAAGAGTGGGATCAGTCGAAGAATTCATTGTCGCGACCACTTCCTCAACCATTGGTTGAATAGGATGTGAGACGGTCAAGAGATGCATCACCTCCAAAAATCAGACTGGTATCGACTGAAGATGGGATCGACACGATCACTTCATTAACCAACAATTGATTAGATTTTTGGGAAACCGAAGACGACATAGAACTAGAAGGGCCTTCAGATAAGGAACACACTCTTCGTATCACTGTAATAGCAGGGCACACATGAGTAATGTGGTCTCCCTTACAAATATTACAAGGGAACTTAGGCTTATGTCATATACATCTAGGCTTGTTAACCGTATCAACACCCCCAACAGGACTTGCAATGGTCGATGGGTTACCCTCGACCTCACTATCATAGGTCGAGTGTTGATCTCCAACATGACTTGCAAAGGTTTGTGAAATTTTTCCAGTATGATTTGCAGGGACTAGGCTCTTGCCCCTAGCATGAATTGTAGAGGTTGGGTGTTGGTCTTCAACATAACTTGTAGAGGTTTTGGACCTATGTCCAACATGAATCACAAAGGTGTGTGAACTATTACGAGTATGACTCGCAGGAATTGGACTTGTGCTTCCAGCATGAGTTGTAGAGGTTGGTTGTTTCCCCCCAGCATGACTAGAAGAGGTTGGTGATAGGTATCCAACATGACTTGCAGAGGTTTCTGACTTCATCTTCTTACTCTTCTTCTTCCTATTCCTTTTATACTTGTGGTTACTAGTAGCAAGGATTTCACCGGAAGAGGGAGAAAGAGAAGGACTAAAATTTATGGATGCAGAAGGTAAAGGATCAATATCCATACAATGCCCCTAACATAAGGTTCTTATATAAGAAGCATCAAGTGTATTTGGGACATTCAGAGTTTTCCACAACCAAACTAGTAGTCCTACATTCAACCCAGGAATGTTCAAAGTGGTCATGAAGGGGGCACCAACGTTTCCAAAGAACAAAAAAATCGTAATAATCCCCCTGGGAAAGGGTCTCTTGGTTGGTATCCTTAAGAAATTTTTCCATGACTTTATTATTTACAAGTTTTTCCCTTGTGGGATTATTCATGTCCATAAAGTATCACACACTAATTCTGGTGAACCAATAGTATAAAAACCCACACCTTATAGTAGGCGGCTCCAAACTTTCAAGAGAAAGACCAGGGGTCCTTCCCAACCAACGAAGTGGTTGGTTGACCATATTGAATCCATGATCCAAAAGTGGTGATGCTGACATAACCTAAGACCAACTATACAAAGCATCACTCCACTAAAATGTCCTAAGAGAAACATCGTAAGATTTTTTTTTTCCAAATATTCATCCCAGGTGGATAAGGTCCTGAGTCTAAAGAAATGAAAAAGTGGAAAGGGACCTTCCACAAAAAGGCATGGGTTGATTAAGTCACATAGACCAACGAATGAAGGAGTGAGAATAATTTATCCCTACCTCCACTAACCTTCCTTATCCGGTGAAAGCACCGATCCTTCGTGAGGAACGCTCCAGCAGTACTGAAAAGTGTGATACAAAATATGCCTCATGTACCACGAGAAACCTCTCATATTCACCTCTCAGATCCCTAGGAAAATCTACTAAGGTCACCAACTCGCGGTCAGCTTCTGGGGGATATAATCAAAAATTAGGACTAGATGTATGGGAAAGGTAACTAATCTCGAAGATCTTCCAGAGGACTATCTACAAAAGGGCCGGTGTCACTTCAGAAAATCTCAAACTAGGTACGGAGCTTCCAGAGGACTGACACCAAGAGGGTCAATGTCACTTTAGGAAAACTTCAACCAGTTTCAAAATCCGTAGAAGACCGACAATAGATGAGTCAGTGTCACTTCAAGAAAACCCCCCAAATATGCTCAATCCACTACACTCGGTTAAGCCTCAGAGGGGTTATCTCCTTGACTCTCCTTTGTGAAACCTCATGTTTGACTCCTGTGTGAGAGGAGCTTCCTCGCTATACTTATGAGAAATTGGGTTTTTCACTCCCTAGATTAGACTCCTAAGTTTTTTTTGGCCTTGGAGAAATTAAATCTCCAACCTAAACCAAGGTCCTAGCCTAAACTTATTTGTTTACCCTAATAAAATGAAATATCTAATTAATTACAAGAAAATTACATAAATCAAGACAACGCAAAAACCCTAAGACCAACCCAAACTAGGAGAAAAAGAGGGTGAAGGACATTGAAAATGGATGCAAAACTCTCATAGATGGATATTTCTCGCCATGTCGTTTCCAACAGTTGGTGGCACGCCATGTAGTTCCTCACCATTGAGAAGTTATTCCCGCTTAAATAGAAAGCCCCAAAGTATGGTTAAAAATCCCCCAAACGGTTGCAATAAGAAGTTACAAGTTGGCCCCAAAATCAATTAAAGGAGAAAAAATTTTGCAAACAAGAAGTTACAGTTCAGCTCAAATATCAAGTAAATAAGTTACTTGGAAGGGTATAAATACACATCAAAGAGCCCATCATTTAGTCATCAAGCAAGTTTCATCAATGACTAACAATTTTCATCAATGACAAAGGGGAATGTTGTTATAAATATTGTTTTCATTTATGTCAAAGACAGGGGGAGACTAGAGACGTTCGAGATAAAGATTGCAAGATGGAGATTGTTGGAAATATTGTTTTTTGGATTTTTAATGATCAGTTTGGATACCCTATATTTAAAGGTGTTTTTTTTCCTACAAACCTAGCTCAAATTGGAGAACATGTTATATGGATGGGAATCTTATCCCGAGACTTTTCCAACGGTATATGGAATTCCTTATAACTCCCTATGAATGAGGATATATGAATTTTTTCGTTCGACAACCCAACTAGAAAATTGAGGTCAACTCAACCAGTGTTTATAGGTCGGCCCTGAAAGTGGGGACATAATTACTATAAATACAGGATATATTTTTGCATGTTTAGTGCAACCAAGAAATATATCAAGTCTGAGGTGCACATAAGTGATATGAGGTACGCTAAAGGTGTTGGGGTGTCTTTTTGGTGTGCAAGAGAAGTCTAGGGGATTTTCTTGAGGTATTTCTTGTTCTCAAGATGTTCTATGAAGGATTGAAGGTTTGTGATGCTTCTCTATGCATTGTTTTAAAGTTTTGATGTTTTCATTAGTGGATTTTATCGTCAGTGGATGTTTTCATCAGTGAATTTTGTCTTTATTGGGCGTTTATGTCAGTGGATGTTGTCGTTGTTGATTACATTCTGGGAATGATGCTATGAGGCTTGCTATGGTTTGAAGGATTGTCTGTGGAATGAAGCATGCAGGTGAAGTCAGAAGTACTTTGTGTATTAATATATTGGATTGGTGTCTACACATATATTATTGAGTTGGTGCTTAGTTGAGGAGATTGGTGTCTCTAGAAGGTTGGTGCCTACATATTGTTGAGTTGGTTCTCAGTTAAGGAGATTTGTGTCTCTGGTAGGTTGGTGCCTACATATTGTTGAGTTGGTGCTTGGTTGAGGATATTGGTGTCTCCAATAGTTTGGTGCCTACATATTGTTGAGTTGGTTCTCAATTTATGAGATTGGTGTCTCCAATAGGTTTGTGCCTACAATCTTTGTAACAGTAGGTTGGTGTCTACATACATTTATAAAGATAAGTTTATGCTTTTCACCCGATTGGGTTTCCATGTTAAACTTTGTGAATTATTATTTGAGTTTATATGTGATTATTGTTTCTTGGCTAATGAATGATTGATGAATGGTTAAATAAAATAAAAAGTATCGTATATTGATTCACCCCACTCCCCCTCTCAGTATAAGCATAAGTTCAACAATTGGTATCGGAGCAGGTTCCCTCATAAACAATTTAACCACTGGAAGGAACATCTTGAGAACATATGGATTGTAAATAAAAATCTCTCTCCAAAACCATGGAAACAAATCCTGTTGATAATCAGAAACAAAAAACAAATTCAAAAGAAGAAGATCTTGAAGAAAAACTTGTGAGTTATTTAGAAAAAATAGATAAGCTAAAGAAAAAGAAATTGAAGAAATATAAAGAGGAGGATCATGATCTTGAAGAAACAAATAAGACAATTATCATCCTGAATACTCAACTAGAGGAAGCAAGAAGGATAGAAAACGTGGTGAGAATCCAGTTGAAAGAAAATGAAGAAAATTGCAAAAATCTAGAGGTTGAAATCATTTCCTTAAGAAAGGAACTAGAGAAAACAATTGATCAGTTGAATATAAGATTGAAGTTTGGAAAGAGTATTGAAATATTAGAAAATATTCTTAATTGATAAAGGTCACCATTCCTCAAGATAGGTCTTGTCTACGATGAAAAACAAAATACCCCCGAGGGAGATGCAAGTATTAAGGTCACAAAGCCATCAAAAAAGGAAAATGAAGAAAAATCTAAAAGCTATGCCAATATTCTCAAAGGCTCCATCAACAATGAAAGCGATAACAGGAAAGGAAATGATGACCAGTAGAAACTTGAATCTTCTCACAAGAATAACCAGAATGAGTTCAAAAGATTTGTTCCACCGAGAAGGCCTTTCACAAACCGGTACCAAAATCTCTTTCTTGGCTATTGTTTTTCTTGCAATAGATTGTAGAGCTTATGCCATAAGTGATCATGCGAGAGATAGAAATAGAGGTTCTTATAATACCTCAAAGGATGATTGTGTGAGAAACAAAACCATAAATTCTCATGGGTTTGCTAACCGAAACTACAATTCATTTGCT
>SNQJ01S0019824.1:32620-57514 GCA_010110895.2 Picea sitchensis
TTAAAGATCAACAAGGCATTGTTTTCATGCGAACGCCCAGGGAAGTTAACCTCTATGTTTATAAAATGAGTTCTGATGATGTTGTATTGGCAAAAACAGGGAAAAGTGTGTGAAACCCAAATAGATGTGGAATACAAGTCAACACAGGAAATAGTAGCAGAGGTTTTAGCGATTTGAGTATTTGATAGATAGCAGTTAGGGTTGAATAGTTTAAATCCACTTGTATGAGGGGGAGTGGTCTTTCAGCGGTGAGGTTTTAAATTTTTGGCCAATCCAGAACTCTAGTTTTTTTTTTAGCATCTGGAGGTTATCCATGAGGTTATCTTGCCAGATTCAGGCTCATTTTTTTGGTGAAAAAAAGGATATGTTTGCTCCCGAGTTAGCCTACTCCATTCTCTACTTCTTCCTCTTATTTTCTCTTCTAAAGACTGATTCATTGATACCATCTCTACAACTGAGCGAATAAATAATCAAAAACAAATCTCTTCTAAAGGTCGATTCACTAGTACCATCTCTACAAGTGAATGAGTAAATAATCATAAACAAATCTCTTGTAAAGGCCGATTCACTAGTATCATCTCTACAATTGAGTGAGTAAATAACCAGTGAAACAAATCAATCAAATATTGCTTCCATTCAGGGATGGAATTTGAAGTACTAATTCTCCGAGAAGAACAAGTATTACAGTCTAGAAACCTTTGACAGGCTTTCCAATTTTGAAATTCCAACCCTCCATTCCAAATGCTATGTTGTGTTGGGTAGAGGAAGCATAAACTCAACGAGATTAATGACAAGCAAAATACCAAGAAAAACAATCACACAATGAACGCAATGTTTACGTGGAAAAACTCTTTTAAGGGAAAAAACTACGGGACAATGATAATCCATGTTCTTATTATTCAACTGAGAATTACAACGGCCAAACTACAGCCATCCTCTCACTCTCTTCCCACACATTGTGCTACATTACATTGCATTCTCACACCTCTACAGATATGCTAGATATATATGATATGTTATACAGTTAAACAAACTAGTTACAACCAGATCCACCAGTTACACAAACTGATCACTGTAGCGTGCATGCATGCACATTCCATTTTTAGCTGATACGGTGTGCATGCAGTTGCATGGGAAATTAGTTGGCAATTTTAACAATCTCTACCTTGGAAACAATTTACGTGATATTTCATGCCCGAATTAATTCCGCAAGCCAAAAGAAGCCAAACACCATCATAGCTTCTCTAACAAAATTGGTTTTGTGAAACACTTATGTAGAATTCACTTTTGTATGGACCTTTTCTAGAGCCACTCCCCCTTCATCAACAACATGTCTTACAAAATGGTATTTAATATAAATATGCTTTGTCTTACTATGATAAGTTGGATTTCTAGCCAAATGAATAACACTTTGACTATCACAGAATACTTTCACCTTGTCGGGCATCCTTCCAAACTCACCCAACAAACCTTTTAATCAAATTGTCTTCTTGCATGCACGTGAGGTAGCCATATATTCTACCTCAATAGTGGATAAAACAACTATGTGCTATGTTTTAAAGCTTTGACATCTAACTAATAGGTCCTCTTGTAAGAGTAAAGACATATCATGAAGTGGATCTCCTTTTGTCCAAGTCACCTACAAAATCTGAATAGACATAACTGCATACTGAATCACTGGAACCATCATAGGTGATAGAATAATTACTTGTGCCCCTAAGATATCGAAGCACCCATTTCACTATTGTCCAATGCTCTTTACATGGATTTGTCATGTATCTACTGACAATACCAATTGCATGTGAAATATCTAGTATAGTACTCACCATCGCATGCATCAAACTTCCCACTGCATTAGCATATGGTAAACGAGACATGATCATTTTATTTGTCATTACTAGGACATAAACTTGAAAAAAACTTGAAATGGAAAGCCAAAGGGATTTGTATGGGTTTCACATTATTTATACTGAATCTCATAAGTATTTTCTCCACATGTTTTTGTTGTGATAACCACTACTTACCATATTTCATCTCTATGTGTATCTCCATGCCCAAGATTTGTTTTGTTTCTCCAAGATCATTCATATCAAACGTCCTAGCCAACTGAGCCTTTAACCTGTTGATTTCGACCATGTTTTTGCTTGCAACAAGAATATTGTCAACATATAACACCAAAACAATGAGTATGCCATTTTCCAACTTTTTAAAGTAAACACAATGATCATATTCACTTCTTGTAAAATTTTAGCTCACCTTGAAGGAATGAAACTTCTTGTACCATTGCCTGGAAGACTGCCTCAAGCCATACAATGACTTCTTGAGTTTTCAAACAAACCTCTTGTTGTGATCCTAAACAAACCTTTCTGGTTGCTTCATATATATATCATCATCCAAATCTCCATGTAGAAATGTTTTTTTAACATCTAGTTGTTCTAACTCAAGATCAAGTAAAACAACTATAACACAACACAAACTGAAACACGCTTCACAACTAGTGAAAATATTTCATGAAAATCAATACCTTCTTTTTTAGAATACTCTTTTGCTACCAGTGTTTCTTTATACCTTTCAACTTTATCATCAACACCCTTTTTTAGTTTGTAGACTCACTTGCAATCGATAACCTTTCTGTCCTTTGGAAGTTCTATCAGGTCCCATGTTTTATTCCTCTCTAAGGCATCCATTTCTTTTTTCATAGTTTCTTTCCATTTAACACTTCTAAATACCTTCATTTCTTCCTGATAACAACTAGGTTCTCCGTCATTAGAAACCAAAGCTACAAATGAAACATAATCGTCATACCTTGTAGGAGCATTCATGACCCGTTTAGATCTCCTTAAAGATGGTTGAGGCATATCCACAGTTTCCTGGATATTTTATGCATCTCCATCTTCTTCTTCTGGAAATTTTTCATGCTCCCCCTTTTCTGAAGATGGTTAAGTCTCCAACTGAATTTGTTGAATTTGTGGTACATGTTCTTGTCTCACTTCAACATCTATCAGGTCTGATTTAATGAGTGAGGATTCATCAAATACTACATCTCTGCTTATGATGAGTTTGCGGGCAGTAGGGTCCCACTATCTATACCCCTTAATTCCATCACCATAACAAACAAAGACATATTTCTTTGATATAAGATCTAACTTAGAACGTTGATCTTTAAAAATAAGAGCGTAAGTGTCACAACCATTTTTTTTCAGATTTGAATAATCACATGAATGATCTGTCCATGCCTCTTCTAGAATCTTATAGTTTATTGCAATTGATGGTGACCGATTTATCATATAGCATGTTGTAAGAACTACTTATGCCCACATTTCTGCAGGAACTTGGCATCATTGAGCATGTTCATTGCTCTCTCTAGAAGTCCTATTCATGCGTTCAACAACACTGTTTTGTTGAGGAGTATAAATTGTGGTCTTATGTCTTTTGATCCCATCTTCCTTGCAATAGTTTTCAAATTCCACAAATATGAATTCACCTCCATTATATGTTCTTAAACACTTGATTGACATGTCAGCGCTCTTTTCAACCAAAGCTCTGAATTGCTTAAAAGTATTAAAGACATCATCTTTTCTTTTAAGTAAATAGATCCACACCTTTCTAGAGTAATCATATATAAATATCACAAAATATGACGATCCTCCAAAAGAAATTGTAGGGGATGGTCCCCAAACATATGAATGAATGTAATCAATGATACATTTGTTTATATGTCTTCATGTTTTAAACTTATGTCTACACTATTCTCCAAAAACACAATACTTGCAGAAATTCAAATTTAGAAACTTTTAACGTAGAAGTGACTTACGATCAATCAGTACCTTAAGCCCTTTCTCGTTCATATGACCCAAATGTTGATGCCATAAACGAATAGAATTACTTGCACCTTCAAATGCTACTATCACTTGATTTATTTCAGTTCTTCCTTCAGTATGATAAGGTTCCCGATCTTGTTTTCCTTCATGACTACTAAGATGCCTTTGGACACCTTCAGTACTCTACCTTGAGATGTACACTTATAACCAGTAGAATCTAGAATTTCCAAAGATATTAAGTTTTTTCTAAGTTTGGGTACATGCCTCACATTTGTTAATGTTCTTATAGTACCATCATACATTTTTAATCTGGATGCTACCAACCCCAACAATTTTACAAGAAAAATCATTTCTTATAAAAACAACACCATCATCAATAGATTGGTAAGTTGAGAACCAATTTCTATGAAGACACATGTGGATGGATGCACCAGAATTTAACAACCAATGTTGATGTTGATATGAAACATCACAAGTAGATAATACCTCATCAACCATACTTGAATCTGACACTGAACCTGGACCTGAACTTGTTTCATATGAATTAGTTTTCTTTGCTTCATTTTTGGAGTCCTCTTTGGATGTTTTGTCTTTTCCAGCGATTCTTTTTTAGATGCCCAAATTTTCCACATAACCAACATTTTTTCTTACCCTTCTTTCCTTTTGAATTAGATCTTGAGGTAACTCTCTGATCATGCTCTTTCAGTAGATCGACCTCTGACCACCATTGCTTTTGTTGTTGAGATTTCTTTACTAGATCTTCTCCTCATTTCTTGAGCCAACAGAGCTCCCAAAATAGTATCATAATCAATGATGTTTGTTATGTTAAACCACATAGATGTGACAAGATGATCCCATGATTCAGGTAATGAACACAATAGCGTGACTGCTTTGTCCTCATCTTCATATTTTACATCCATACTAGTTAATTGACAAATCAAGGTATTGAAAATATTTAAATGATTGACAATTTTTGTAACTTCTTTCATTCATAAGCTATACAACTGTCTCTTCAAGAAGATTATGTTTGTCAAGGAATTTGTCATATAAAGACTTTCCATCTTACTCCATAAGCCTGCTGATGTTTTCTCTCCTATGATGTTAAACAAAACATCATCTTTCAAACACAGACGAATGGTACTAAGAGATCTTGAATCTATATCATCCCATTCCCCGTCTGACATACCTGCTGGTTTCTTTGACTTTCCCTCCAATGCCTCTTGCAATCATTGTTGCACGAGCAAATCCCACATCTTAAGCTTCCATATGTTAGGGACCTAACCCCTCATGTAGGTAGAATAATATGTTTCCATGTAATAAAGGTCAATATTAATAAGGCCTAGCAATAAGGAAGAATAAGTCCAATGTAAGAAGACCTAATAGAAGCTTTCGTTTCTAGAAGGATCTTCCTCTAGATGGTTCTTTTGATAGACATATTTAGTATAAATAGAAGTCGAGGGTATGATAAATTTTGTCTTGGATATTTTTGTAATAGAGATCTGCTCTGCTGGAGGTTGCCCCCTCGAAGAGGCAAGTGAACATTGCTCTCAGTAATCAAAGTGCTCTTTCTGGTGTTATTCTGGTATCATTTTGGTATTATTTGTGGTGTTGTTCTGGTTATATAGTTGTTCATCTGTCATTTCTAGCTATTTATTTTTGTTATGCATACTTTTTTATATCTGGAATATTACAAGTGGTATCATAGCACCTTCCTCGGCATAAAATTGTGGGTTAATTTTTTTTCCAAGGTAGAGACGTATTTTGATGTCATTAAGCTATAAACATCTGTCGTTACGTGCATAAACCCATGGTCGAGGATTCATACACGCAGAAAATACAAGAGGTAATTAAGCGCACCTCTATTGGCCACCCTTGTAACCCTTGTTGGTACCCCTTCGAGTGGTAGCGCATCATACAACACCTGTATATAGATCGGCCTAGATCTCTTGAAGTCCTCCATAGATAAACTGATTGGCCACCTAACTGCTATAGTGAAACCGAGAACAACACTCAGGAAGATACTCTCTAGTACCTGGGTAGTCGGGTAGTACGACTAAGGGCACGATCTAGCCTCTTTAGTTGGTGCCTTGATATATTGAGATGAGTACTATTGTTGTACCCCGCATGTATATCATAGAGCTATAGAACAGGGAAAACCTTTTTTTGTAGAACCCTTGAATACCTAACCCTTGGGAAGGAAACAAAAATAGAACATACCAGATCTATTGTCGCACAACTGTGTCTCCTGCATTTGAGTTGCAAAATTACTACACATTTCTTCCTGTTAAACATTTGGGCATTTCATCACTACAATATTCTTCAAATCGGAGTATAACTCTGCAGGAGTAAAAAAAAAAAATGGATCTTGTTGGCACCATTATTTGATACCTATTTCGTTGGATTTCTCTCTTCGCCCTTATCGCAGTCATACCTATCATTTTTCAGCAAAAAAAAATTTGTGGAGCCACCACCCTTATTTGGGCTTTACCCCATTGGATTCAACTCGTCGCCCTGATCGTTGTGATACACTTCACCCATAACCCATTCTCTGTGTGGTCCCACCACCCCTTTACGTGTTCCCTTGTCATCATGGCCCATACCCGTAGCCAAGACTTGGAATCTCACTTCAATACCTTGCACTTTAATTTCACAGAAACCCAATAAAAAGTGCGACAACTTAGTGCCAATATTGTCTCCATCAATCAAAAAATGCATTCCTCCACAGCTGCCTCAATTGCTATCTCAATCGAGGAACTCAAACAAGACCTCGTACAAGACATGACTACCCATCTTGAATCGGTCACTACAACGATCTACGCAAAGTTGCATATCCCTGCAAATCTTCGCTTATCTGACCCACCTTTGAATACTGAAGGTGAAACTTCCTCTCATTCCCATAATTTTTAGCCCCGTCACTTTCAGCGTGACCTACGCCTTCCACGAGTGGATGTCACCAAATTTGATGGCTCAAATCTCACTAGTTGGGTAACTCAAATGGAACATTAATTCTCTTTGTATGGCATTACGGATGAGTTGGCCAAACCCTGGTATGGTGTTCTCCATCTAGATCAAAAATGTTGACAATGGTGGCAATGGAGAAATAATGCCCGCTAAGGGTATGTGACTTGGACACACTTTGTAGCAGAGCTTTATGAATGCTTTGACACTTACACCAAACATTTAGGCCGTTTGACAAAGTTGAAACAATCTGGCACAGTGGAAGGCTTTATAGTTTCTTTTGAGCAACTGACTTTTCGTACAGAAGACATGTCTGATGCTTTTTTTCGAGAATGTTTTATCAATGGCCTCAAGGATGATATTCGTGCCCATGTCCTCATGACTCAACCTCAGAGTTGGGTGGACACTACTAAAATAGCTAAGGAATCACAAGAGGTTGTCTCTTCTCAAAACCGAAAACCCCCCTTTATTCCTCGCACTAAACCAATAACTCCCACTCCTCCTTCTACTCCACTAAAGATCCATATATTGACCAGGGCCAAAATGGATGAACACCAACTCAAAGGCCTTTGTTATAATTGTGATGACAAATATTTTCCGAGACACAAGTGTAAGGAAGAATTTTTTTTAATGGCCATCTCGGAGGATGTTTCGGAAGAGGATGTTGATGATCCCCTTGTGTCCGTGTCACCTGAACCCACTGACATAACCCCTCCCTCAGACCCTCCCGAAGTAGAACCGGTCATTTCCCTAAATTGTCTCATTGGCTTCTCTTCTCCCCAAACCCTCAAGCTAATTGGTCACATCAAGCATAATAAGGTCATCATTATTGTTGATAGTGGAAGCACCCATAATTTTATTCACCACCACATTGCCCAAGAAACTAATTGTTATATCCGGGCAGTCAATAATTTTCAAATCATGATTGCCAATGGCGGGTCCATGAAATGTGGAGGGCGTTTTGAAAATGTGCGTCTCCAAATTGGTGAATACCATCTGAAATCTCATATGTTTTCTATCGACATGGGCGGTTGTGACATTGTGGTAGGTGTAGAATGGCTAAGGAATTTGGGTCCCATTCTCATGGATTTTAAGGAATTAACCATGAAATTTGACCAGGAAGGCCATATATATAAGTTCCAAGACATCATTGTCAGTTCCCCGAAGATCATTAGTTTCCATTGCATGGAAAAGCTGCTCAAAAAAGGTCATTCTGGCATTATTGTCCAACTCCATGCCATACAAGCAACTGAGACACCCTTTGTGCCATAGGACCTTCAATCCATCCTCTCTAAACATCAAGTGGTTGTTTCCACTCCCCAGGGAATCCCTCATTCCCGTGGTGTTCATGATCATTCCATTCCATTCCATTCCCCTTGTCCCAGACATCCTTCCTCCCAATATCTGTCCCTATCGTCACCCATTTTCCCCAAAAAATGAAATTGAGAAAATTGTTCAAGAACTGCTCAACGCAGGTGTTATCCACTCTAGTAAGAGGCCCTACACTTCTCCTGTGGTCATGGTCCTTAAGAAATAAGGTTCTTGGATCATGTGTCCTGACTTCCACGCCCTAAAAAAACTCACCATTAAAGACAAATTTCCCATCCCTGTCATTGATGACCTCTTGGATGAATTGAGTGACGCCCAGTTCTTTACTAAACTTGATCTTTTTTCTGGCTACCACTAGATCCGTATGAAAGAGGAAGATATTCCTAAGACTGCATTTAGAACTCATGAGGGCCACTATGAGTTTTTGGTCATGCCCTTTGGCCTGTGTAATGCTCCATCCACTTTCCAAAGCCTCATGAATCATGTCTTTCGTCATTTTCTTCGTCATTTTGTCTTAGTTTTCTTTGATGATATCCTCATATATAGTAAAACCTGGACAACCTATCTTTCTCATGTGGATCATGTTCTCCATCTACTCTCTCAGCACCAACTTTTCCTCAAGAAATCTAAATGTGCTTTTTGTGCCTCGGAAGTCGAGTACTTAGGTCATCTTGTTGGCAAGGTTGGCGTCAGGGTGGATCCTAAAAAGATTGAAGCTATGAAAGATTGGTCTCACCTAAAGACTCTCAAAATATTGCATGGATTTCTGGGTTTAACAGGTTATTATCGCAAGTTTGTTAAGAATTATGGAAAGATTGTGGCACCTCTCACTGCACTCCTTAAAAAGAATTATTTCACTTGGAATCCAACAGCTGCTTAGGCTTTTCAAACCTTGAAGATGGCCATGTGCACCACTGCAGTCCTCGCCCTTCTTGATTTCACAAATACCTTTATCCTTGAATGAGATGCTTTTGGGAAAGGAATTGGTGTTGTCATTATGCAAGAGGGTCAGCCTTTGGCCTTTAGCAACAAACAACTATCCGAGCGAAATTTGGGCAAATCAATCTATGAAAAGGAAATGTTGACTATTTTTCATGACGTGGATATTTGGCTCCCTTATCTATTGGGGAAATGCTTCCAAATTAAGACAGATCATCAAAGCCTCAAGTATTTTCTGGAACAACGTATTTCCTCCCCAGAGCAACACAAATGGGTGACTAAGCTCTTTGGATATGATTATGAGATCATTTACAAAAAATGCAAAGACAATGTGGATGCTGATGCACTTTCCAGAAAATATGAAGATGAAGGGTCCCTTTTTTCTCTCTCCTTCATTGTACCAGATTGGCTCCAAGTTGTTTGCCAGGAATTGCTACACGATCCCAAAAGTTTGCATCTGATACAACAATTGCAGTCCAATTCTCCAGTTTCCCTAGGGTACTCTTGGCTCAATGATGAGATTTGATACAAAGGTCGTTTGTATTTAAGTAAATAGTGAAAACTTAAATCCACGGTACTTTCAGAGCTTCATGCTACACCCACAACTAGGCACTTCGGGTTTACCAAAACCTATGACCGGGTCAAACATTCTTTTCCTGGGATGGTATGAAACAGGAAGTTCGTAATTTTGTGGTTGAATGTGATGTGTGTCAATGCAACAAGGGAGAAAAAATCAAATCTCCTGGCACACTGCAACTGCTTCCAATTCCACCTGCTATTTGGCAGGATATCTCTATGGATTTTATTGTAGTTTTACCTAAATCAGGCAATAAATCAGACATCACGGTGGTAGTTGATCGTCTTTCCAAGTATGCTCATTTATGTGTTCTTCAACACCAATTTGCAACATCCACTGTGGCTCAACTTTTCATGGATCAGGTCTTCAAGCTTCATGGCATGCCACATTCTATTATTTTCGATCGCGACCCAACTTTCACCAACAATTTTTGGCAAGAAGTGTTCAATATACGAGGCACCCAATTGCATCTCAGCACAACTTATCATCCCCAGATTGATGGTCAAACTGAAATTGTCAACAAGTGTTTGGAAACATATTTGAGGTGTTTTACATCGGAAAGGAAAAATCAGTGGGCTCAATGATTACCACTAGCTGAATGGTGGTACAACACTTCATACCATACAACTACCCGCATGACTCATTTTGAAGCGGTATATGGACAAAAACCACCTTCAGTTCTATCATATTTTCCAGGTGTCTCGAAGGTCCAGGCGGTTGACCAAACACTTACAGTTCGAGAGGCTATTCTTTGTACCCTCAAAGAGAATTTGGTCATGGCCCAAAATCGCATGAAGAAACAAGCAGATCAAGGTCGCTCTGAACGTCAATTTGTAAAAGGGGATCAGGTGTTTCTTCGACTACAACCTTACAAGCAAAATTCCCTCAAGGTTGACCATTGTCAGACACTGATGCCCAAATTTTATGGTCCTTATATCGTTCTCAAGCATGTGGGATAGGTGTCCTATCAGTTAACTTTGCCCAGGTATTCTAAGCTCCATCATGTTTTTCATGTTTCTTGCTTAAAGAAGGTGATCAGAACTAAGTGCCAAACTCAAACCAACCTTCCCGAGTTGGACGAAGAAGGCTCCATTTGGCTACAACCACAAACAGTTTTGGACCAGCGTGAGCGTCGTCTGTGTCATCGAACCATCAAGGAAGTTTTAGTCCAGTGGAAAGATACAACTCCAATAGATGCCACTTGGGAACCAACTACCATTCTGCAACAATTTCCTCATCTCAAGCCTTGAGGACAAGGTTTTTTTTAAGGGGGAGGACATGTTAGGGACCTAAACCCTCACGTAGGTAGAATAATATATTTCCATGTAATAAAGGTCAATATTAATAAGGCCTATAAATAAGGAAGAATAAGTCCAATGTAAGAATACCTAATAGAAGCTTTGACTTCTAGAAGGATCTTCCTCTAGATGGTTCTTTTGATAGACATATTTAGTATAAATATATGTCGAGGGTATGAGAACTTTTTTCTTGGATATTATTGTAATAGAGCACCACTCTACTGAAGGTTGTCCCCTCGAAGAGGCAAGTGAACATTGCTCTCAGTAATCAAAATGTTCTTTCTGGTGTTATTTTGGTATCATTTTGGTATTATCGTGGTGTTGTTCTAGTTATGTTGTTGTTCATCTTCTATTTCTAGCTATTTATTTATGTTCTGCATACATTTTATATCTGGAATATTAACCATAACTGAAAGTTATTCTTGTCGTTGAATTTCTCCACCTCAAACTTTGAACTCTGCACTTTTTTCATTTGAAGAAATCACCCCAAAACCACAACTTATAATACTAAGCTTCTTAATATGGAATAATAATTTATTCAAGGTTGTACCTTAAAACATACATTAGTTAAAATGTTTAAAAAAATATTTAATGTTCAAAATCTTTTATGAAAACAAAAGGTTCCACCTCTTACACAAAGATATCCACACATATAAAAATATCCTTTATAAAATATATATCCACCTCACCTTTTTATTTAAAACATCCTCCACTTACTTTAAATAACCAAAACGATCATTTTTTAATGGAACCCAATAAAAAAAGTTTGCTTTCATACCTCATTGACCTTACAAACCTCTTAAATTTTCGAGTCAACTTTTTGTGACTAATGATATGTATAGCCTACAGAGTGTTGGTCCATGATGTTGGGATTTGGTGACAACGAATTCCTCCAAGGATGGATTTGGATCCTATTATTCTGCGTTGGTTGCAACTAAATAGACCAAGTTAGAATATGGATAGGAGTGCATTTAATATTTAGTTTATTGTGTAAATTACTATAAATTTGTGTATGCCCGTAGAGGCTGAGACAGAGTGAGAGGATATGAGAGAACTTGCAAGTCTGTTGTAATCTCCATGATCTAAATAATAAGACAACCGATACCTATTCTTTGTGGACGTAGCCCAACGTTTGGGTGAACCACGTGAAATCTCTTTGTTTCTTATCTGCATGTTTGTTAATTATCATATGTTAATTATGTTTTCCACATTTGCAATTCTAACAATTGGTATCGGAGTTGCGTTGGAGATCCATGAGGACCATATTCGTGGTGCAAAATTGTGAATTCTGTAGAAATTCATCAACACTCCCTAGGCAGTGTTAGAGGCGCGTCGACGCACTCACACTTGTGAAACTAAATTTTTTGGAAAACTCGCGCACCTAGTTCATGCATCACAGAGCGTTAGAGCGCTAGCGCTCCCCCATTCACACTCAAGGAGCGCTGATAGTTCAAACTAGCGCTCCCCCGTCCATAGTGAAGGAGCGCTAGTGCTCCCTTTCAATAGTCCAAGGAGCGTCGATCTCAAAGGATACTTTTGTTTTTGTGAGGTATAAACTTTATTATTCATGAGGTATACAGTTTATTAAGTGGACATTTGTGAGGTATAAAATTTATTATTGGTGAGGTATAAAGTTTATTAAGTGGACCTTTGTTTTATGAAAATAAAAGTTTGGGCAGTCAATATATTAATTATTTTATGCCCTTAATCTTATTTTATATAATCACATTTTGAGTTAAAAGATTATATCTCCATTTTTTTTTAAAAGGGAAGCTTCAGTTGTAAGCAATTATTTGGGCATTAGGAGATTTTGTGCTAATGGATAAGATGTAGAGTTCGAAGTTTGAAGTTGAAAAGTTCAGTGGTAAAAGCAACTTTGAGATCTGGAAGCTTAAGGTGCGGGATTTACTAGTGCAACAAGGGTTGCAAAAAACATTGGCAGGAAATACAAAGAAACCAACGACTATGACAAATGAGGAATGGAAAGATCTGGATGCAAAATCTCTTAGTACCATTCGTTTATGTCTGGCGGATGATGTTTTGTTTAATATCGTAGGAAAGGATACAACATCAGGCTTATGGAGCAAGATGGAAAGTCTATATATGACGAAGTCCTTGACGAGCATGATCTACTTGAAGAGACAGTTGTACAGTTTGTGGATGAAAGAAGGTACATAAATTGTTGACCATTTAAATACCTTTAATACCCTGATAGTTCAATTGACTAGTATGGAAGTTAAATTCGAAGATGAAGATAAAGCTATTATACTATTATGTTCGTTGCCCGAGTCTTGGGATAATCTAGTCACCTCTATTATCTTTAGCTCAATAGATGTTTTAGATTATGACTCTGTTGTGGGAGCTTTGTTGGCTGAGGAGATGAGGAGAAAATTTAGTCAAGAAACCTCAACTTCAAAGGCGATGCTGGTCAGAGGTCGAACTAAAGAGAAGAATGAGAGAATTTCTTCTCGATCTAAATCAAGATGCAGGAAGGGTAAAGAAAAATGGTGGTACTATGGAAAAACATGACATCTCAAGAAAGATTGTTGGAAAAGAAAGGAATCCGAGGAAAACTCTACGAAGGAAGCAAATTTGGATGTAACAAATTTAGGTATGACTGATGAAGTTTTATCCATTTCTAGTAATTTACAATATCAAGAAGGATGGCAGTTAGATTTAGGTGCCTTCCACCACATGTGCTCACATAGAAATTGGTTCTTTTCTTACCAATCTGTTGATGAGGGTGTATTGTTTATGGGAAATGGTATTCCCTGTAAAACTATTGGGGTTGGCAGTATTAGAATCAGGATTTCGATGGTATTGTTAGGGAATTAAGGGATGTTAGATATGTACCTGAGCTTAAATCAAATTTGATTTCATTGGGAGTGTTGGATTCTTGTGGACATAAGTATACAGGTCAAGGTGGAGCACTCACATTGTCGAAAGGTAATTTAGTAGTGATGAAGGAAACAAAGGTTGTACATATGATTGTAACATTCTTATATATATGAATAAAGATGATAAGCACTTGACTTGAGTGTCTCCCGTCCCCATATGTTTTGTACTTGTACATAGTTATGTATGTTTGAATGTCCATGTTCCTTGCATACTGTTATATTGGCTAAGTGTGTAACATATCCATTTTGATCCCCTGATTTGTAATGAAAATATGAGAATTAGCCTTGTGATCTAGATAGTATGGATGAGGGCCAAGTAATGTAAATGATGCACATATTAATAAAAAAACACATCAATGGATGCAATATGTAAGGGACTAAAGCGATGGGCGACTATGACTCCACGAGAGAGAAACAAGAGAGAGGCTAGGGGGGGGCGAGGGGTCCAAGGCTTGGAAATAATAATATTTTATTATAATCCAAAGTCATTTACCTTAGCTTATGTAAAAGGAATATCAAATTTGGGATGCATGCTAAGGTAGTTGGGAAAGACTTTCTAGAGTGACAAGTGGCTAGTTGGAACCATGCATACTTATTCCCTAGTTTTTGGGAGCTATCCATCAGTATGTCCTTCATTCATAGCATTAGGGGAGCATGGTACAAGTTGCAAGGGGGGGAGAGAGGTAAACCTATAACTAAAGGTTAATATTTATTGCATGTATTTCTAGTGTGAAATTGCAATGGAGAATCCCTATCGATCCCAACATTGATATTTTCTTAACCAATCTATGTTGAATCCCAAGAAAGAGGTGTGATATCTCGAGGGACTGCATTGTAGAGAAGATGTTCCACTTCTCTAGGTTGTGCAAACTGAAGGGGGAAAGAGAGATAGTGAGTTGGGATGGCTAGGTGAGTGAGAAGGATTTGTATCTAATGAGAAATTGAGATGAGAGAGTGTTTGTTAGTTCTTGTGGACTTATAGCCCCGACAAGAGGGTGGATTATTTCAAAAATAATTGTTGTAAGAGTGGTTGCGGTTGGGAGGAATGTCCCACGTCAGTAGTCAATTGGTGTAAAATTTTTATAAAAGAGAAGTGTTCTAGTTATTGTTTTTATGATGTGTTATTGTTGTGCATTTAGTGCTAAAAATGCTATGAATATTAATGAATTATAAGTTGTTACAATTATTCAATGTTTTCCTACGAATCGCATGAAATTACTTGTCAACTTGTATGCCCAATGTTTTATTATATGGAAGGGAAGAACAATTATATGGTATCAGAGATGTATGGTATGGTGCAGTGAAGGAAAATTGAGAGAAATTTATAGTGCCCCTCCATCCCAATGGGCATAGGGATGGATAGGACGTTCCAAAGTGTTGCATTGCTACAGAATGTTTGAGGCCATGATTGGACGTTCCCCTAGTGTGTTTGTTGGATAATCTCAAGTTGAGTATGACTTTGTGTATCTGAATTGTTGTAGCCTAACAAAAAGTTATGGGTAGACATTAAGAGGAGAGGCGTAGTTTGGTTGTAGTAAACACAAGTTGGCCAAGCCACTGTGGTCGAGGCAAGGCAGTGTCACATGACCGTAAGTGCCAGGACAACCTGGGTGCACAAAGTCACAGAAAAACAATTGGGAAGACTACAAATCCATGACAATACCCCTCTTATTGACACATCAAATTTGAATATTAATATCCATTATGGAAGTACAATTTAGGATGGGTGAGGGTCAAGAAAATACCGAAGTCTAAAGACCCGTATAACAATTGGTGGAAGCACAAAATGAAGAAACATGTAGAGAAGGAGGAAAAGAGTATAATATTTATAAGGAAAATAAGAACACAGAAGAAAGAAGAAATGACCTAGGTTCCATTTAACAATGTAGCTCAAGAGACATAGGCCCACATATAAAGTATGATCATGCAAAACCACTCATTTGAAGGGAAGAAAGAAAATGGAAAAACATTTATAAATGTAAATCATCTCCTAACTCTTTCAATGGTAGTTTTAGAAGATCAACACATTAATACTTTATAATATAAAGTATGATTTTCCATTGAAAGATTACAAGAAACAATATTTCTCACATTTTTAACAGAATCATAAATTAATGTAAAGGATTTGTAGAAATATATCTTAAGCAAGATTTAAAACTAAATCGAGAATTGAAAATTGTTTTCAACGATTATGAAGCTAGAAACTTTTATGTGTGTGTGGAAAAAGAAAACAATTGACATAAACATGAAAGTATATTAATAACAAGGGAGATAGCCACACGTAGTGGCTAGTCCTTGCGTTAAAAAAACCTAAATTAACAAGAGCTGCATGGCAGCTTAGTCCCTGCCAGGTAAGATCGAAATTTGAAAATGTAGGTGCGGGAAGCGCGTGCTGTAAGTCCACCATCATTAGACTGATAGAGAGATTCTATGGTTCGCTGAAAGGGGTTCTACTCTTGATGGGAAAGACATCAGGAGCTTTAATTTGAGGTCTCTGAGACAACACATAGCCCTTATAGGGCAGGAGCCCACTCTATTTGCAGGCAGTATCAAAGACAACATTGCGTATGGTAAAGAAGAGAACACAACCGAAACTGAGATAGTAGAGGTTGCAAAAGAACTCACTTTCACTTGAATTTTATACATGACATAATTAATTAGTTAAATATTTTTCAAAGAATACTTACTTATTTGAATAAAGATGTTATGTGTGGGTAATTCTCATTGAATTCCAATGACATCAAGCCACTTCCATTGCCATTATTTTTAAAATGGAAATCACACATCGAGATTTAATGCACTGAATTGTAAGGCATGAACGTCGTAGCGTATACAAACTCATCTTCATGTCATGGTTTTCACCTACATTTTTTAGTTTTCAATTCCACGTCAAAGTAACATATATGTAAGTTTCCAACAGCAAGTCGATGGAAATTCGTGAAGATTTTCTAAGAAGTGAGAGACAGGTAGAGGCCCACTGGATCCCTAACCATCCCTGCTGAAGTGGCCTGGAATTTATATTTTATATGCAGATTTGTCCACATGTCCAAGCTGTTGCATTTTGCCTTTTTCTTCTGGCCTTTGATTCCCTTTGCTTTTATTTCCTACCCAATTGCCCATAGCGAGTGGCTTCCTCGTTTGATTTTTATTCACTGTTTGTGAATGAAATTCTACTGTTATGGCATTGAAAGCGCCTCCAAAAATCTGACAGATTTCACCACCGATGATTCATCATTCCGTGCATGTAAAAGACTAATTATATTCGCTCGAATAAACGTGGGGTCACTGTACACGAGGAACCAGCTCACCATCCTCGGTCACTGTTACAAGATTCCTTCTTATTGTGTGCATCATCATTCATCAGTTTTCCAAATAAAAAACTTATGTTGCTGTCATTGAAATAAATCCATCCAATCCCGAGAGATATCGCATCAATTCCGAGAGATACGCAACCGACTCTACAATAACGCTTGGAATTGAACAACCAATGAAATTTCAAATAAATATGTTTGAATAATTATAAAAAATAAAATAAATCAATATTTAATGTATAACTTTGCACAAGATACATGAGTTCCCAATTAAAATTCTTGAACTACGTGAAGGCCACAATAAGACCTCAAACTTTTCAACCAATAACAATTTAAAAATATAAGTTATTTTATAGATTAAAAAATAAAAAAATGTATTTCTTATGTAGAACATTAGGTTTCCGATGATTTTTTTTTAAGTCAATGGAAATTTATGTCAAATCAATAGCAATTAATGTCAAATCAATAACAAACTCATTGCTATAGTCATGCTTTGGCAGGGACTAATAAGGGAGATAGCCACACGTAGTGGCTACTCCTTGCATTAAAGAAACCTAAATTAATAATGCGAGAACACACATCCAACTTTATGAGGTGGAAATCTTATGAGTCTACAAGTCCACCCAAAATTCGAGACAACATGATTGAACGATACACTGTTCCGTGGGAAGCTTAATTTCAAAATTCTAATGACTAAATCAAATCAGGGAATAAAACACATAGATTACACTGCTCCATGGGAAGTTTATTATAATTACTATGGGAAGTTTATTATAATTAATATAGTAGAGTTTAATATATTATATTAGTGTGAATCATAATTATATTAATTATGATGAAAAAACTGAAATCCATTAATAGAAAGTCAACGAGACTGGAAATTATTATAAATATAAATTGCAATTCTGAGAGCTCTAGATTTGATAAAGAGAGCAGTGACTCCCATCCATATTTTTTTAAATGAAGAATTGTGTCATAGGAAAAACTAAGTTGTTAGTTAGCAAAAGCAAGAACCTTTAAAAAAGGTTAACAAAATTCCATAAATCATAGCAAGGTGCCTCTATAATTTTTGAACCACAATATGCATGAAACGTGGAGGGTGCATGAAACATGTTCTGTAACGTGGAGGGTGAGGCTGCTCATTTTGGAATGAGGAGAACATTTCCACCAGAATCCCGGGAGTCGTTCAATTATGCCAACGACGGAATGTAGATATTCTCCATTAACGTCACGATCTTTTTTACTTTGAATCAAACATATGAAGTGCTCGTTGTTCCCACAGATATTTCTCTCGGCATAGAAGTTGGGGTTGCGGAGCATAGCCTCCCAATTTTGTTCGCATGAACTGCATGCCAACAAGAATGGCTTAAATCATTTGCATTTTCATAACCAAAAAATCTATACACTCTGAAATCTGTGGAAGTGTTGTTATTGATGTTATTCCAAGGCATTTTTCATAGGCGTGTGTATATGCTATTGGGTTGTAGGGAGGACATAGTGCCTCTGCAAGGTGTCTCAGTGGCTGAACATCGCAAGAGGGAATTTGGTTTCCCTATTCTCTGAGCCAAGGTAACTCACTTGTATTATCAGTTTCTTTCTTTTCTTCTTCTTTTTAAGTTTATAGATCTGGGGCTTGCTAAATCCACTCTTTGAAGATCCACCACAGCCATTACAGATATGATAGAGGTGGTCAGGCAAATAACCTCAACTAAGAATGATAAAGTTTGTTGGTGTAGTCCAAGTAAGTCTGTCAGATTGTCATTTTAGATTCATAACCATAGTTTTATCATTATTTCACAGTTATATATGATGCAGAATGTAAGAACTTTTCAGTGTTTTTTTATATAATGGAGTATTATGCACACTATATTGGCAGCTCCATGGCTGTTATAACCTGCAGATTAGTTTATTTTGTTGGGTCTGTGGACAACCAGGTAAGCCTGTGGAAGCGATGCATGTGCCTGGTCCCAGTCAATGAGACTTGTACAAAGTGAAAAGGAGGTAAAATAACGTAATGAAATAAATTACTGACATAACAGAAATATGGCAGAAAGGCAAAATATTTCTGATCAAAAGCCATATTCTTTGTTGGATTGATTTGGAGTTTGTCTTGTCTTGTTAATTGATAATACAATTCTTCACATTCTCCATGACTTACATTTACATTTTAGTGGTGAAGGCACTGTTAGAGGAAGGCAGGGTCGTCGTTCAACGTGGAAGTAGAGGTTTCTGAAAATTTGACCTATTTTTTTAGAAAGTGACAAAATTTATGTTAATTCAGTTTTCAATTAACAGTGAGTACAATATGGCTTCTATCCTTGAATAAATGTAGGATGTAGGCTACTCACCCCACAACAATTAATATGAAGAACAAGATCACGTAGGTTTTTTTGGACAACATAGAAATGAATCTCTTATTCATTTGAAAATAGCTTTTAATTGATATCATAATGATTTTATATATTGGACAATGAATCGAGGAGTGAGAGGTGTTTGTCTCGTTGGGAGGTATTTGTCATGTGGTCCTTGAAATGCTAATAGCAAGGTTGACAATCAGGTACAATTCTTTGATAGTGTTTTCGACTCAAATGTGCTTGAAAGCTACATCTGCAACACTGATTCATAAGGCACTCTGACTAAGCATTGCAGAACCAGTTCATCCGAGATACCCTTCATTGGAACACGGAGGGCTTGAAACTTGGAACACAGCTATTTACTAATACAGTTTTATCAATGCAATTTGCATTTTTACTGATTAATCAATGCATTTTTACTGATTAGAATGGTGATGATTTTAAATTTCAATATTAGTTAGAATGCATTGTTGAATTGCCTCCATAATGTTAATATCTTACCAACTGTTGTTCGTGCTTGTCCTTGTTGTTTCCACGACCAACTTCCTATGCCTTTGTATCTGTTGTTTTCTCTTTTACCCATCGTGGTGAAATTGCAGGCACTGGATTCTGAACTGGTCCAATTGAATTTGTGCCTACACCCCGCCAGCTATGAGATAAGTTCCTCTTTAAACCAGGACCAGTAGTGTGTCGATGTTGCAGGAGCAGTTACAGGTCCAACACAACCCCGGAGCCCACAGTAAGAACTACTAACGCATGCAGATCGCCACGATACATAATCCACTGATGAGATTGCCAAATGCAACATGGTGAGACTGTTGTAGTCTACCTTGTGTCACTGGTAGGTCTGAGTGCTTGCTAGCCAAAACAACCAATCAAATTTTAGTTTTTTTAAAATCAATTTTTAATTCCGAAAATTCAAAAAAAAAAATCCCATACACCAAGTAATTAAGTCAAATCAAAAAAATGAGAACAAATCAGAAATTAGATTTACAAAATTTAATAAATAGAAAAAATAATTTATTTTCATAAAAAAAATGTAATTAAAAATAAAATTTAAGGAAACTATGGATATCAGGATAAATTTATAGCAAATAATATAAGGGTATAGTTAGTTTGACAAATCTTAGCTCCAAAACGCTCCTAAACACACCTATTAATGCGACGAAATGGACGTGGTAATACCCAGACACACCTATTAATGCGACGAAATGGACATGGTAATACCCAGTCAACCGCAAGCGGTTGCTATAATCCCTACCTTGGCCTTCGGCAGGGACTAAAAATACATAAAAATAAACAAACGTAAAAAAAAAATTCGGGACTAAAAATACATAAAAATAAACAAACGTCAAAAAAAAATCGAATTTAAACACATAGGGCTAAAGTACTCTAAACAGGTAAAAAGTGAAAAATAGGATTAACGAAGTCTCACATCAAGGTAAGCACTTTTGTTGATTATTCGCCCAAGTGACTAATGCCATGTTTAGCAAGATTTTGACTAAATGTTTTAATTGCTTTATTTCATTAACATAAATATGAATAAATTTAAACTTGACTAATTTAAATAAATATAAATATATCATCGAGACAAAATTCAAATGGTAATATATTAATATATTTTTAATAAATATTTTTATTAATGATAAAAATAATTTTTTTTATTGATGATAAAAATGATTTTACAAATTATATTTTTTTATTAAAAAATATTAATAACAAGTTTTGATGTTCTTTATTATTTGGATTATTTCAAAAAATATTTAAATTTTAAAATAAAATCTTGTATTTAAAAAATGGTAAACCTAATTTTATAGTTTTAATTTATTTTTTAATATATTAATAAAATCACAAAGGATATTAGTCTTCAAATTTGCCATTCATATTTAATGAAACCAAATAACCAATAAAAAATAATTAAAAATTCAACCAAACAATCTTAAAAGTCATAAATTTAAAAAGGATTAATAACCTCATCTACTTTCTCTTTATCTTACATTGAATTACAAAAACATATAATGTTTCACTTTTGGTAATTGAATAGAATAACATGCTTTTTATTTTTGTTAGACTAGTCATATTTAAATTTCAAAATATTTTTTTTTATCAAATAAAAAATATGATTCATGATTACAGGGTGTAATTTATGAGATATAAATTTCAAGCCTTTTTTTTGGATAATGTTGGAATATATAATTCCTACTTATTTAATATGCTTGTTAATATATTGAGAAGTAGGGCTAATCTCTACGTGAGTTGTGTGATCTTATACTTAAGAGGTTGTTAGAGAGTTGGATTGGTGAGATCCTCGTTTGGTGTGTGGTTGAGAGAATATATCAACCTCTCCATTTATCTTTAGAATAAGTTAGATCTTATAACAACATGTGCACTCTATATAATAGAGTCCAATGTATTGATATTATAGTAATTGAATATTTGTGCATATCAGTCTACTCTCTCATTTTATCATGGTATCAGAGTGTTAGGGTTGGGCGTGACTCCCTCACGGAAGTGCCCAGGATCATGTTGAGAGTAGAGTAGTTGTTTTTTATATATTATTTGTCCATTATCTAATTTGTAGATGGAGAGTTTCTTGCGTACTCATTTGGAGGAGATTGTCATGTGTGAAGGACAACACTGTCTCATGGAAGTAAATATGCATTGGGCAACACGAGGATTAGAATAATTTGATCTTAAACTATTAATATTGCTATATTTTGTGGACAATATTTTATACATATTTGGATTGCTTGTGAGGATTACAATTTGAGAATTGGGTTTGTGCTGCCAGTTTGTAGAATCTGATGTGAATCAAAAGTATCGACGGAAAATCGTTGCCTTGAAGCTTTTTCTAGTCAAATTGCATGAGAACCTGAGTCATTCTGTGTGAGTTGTTTTGGTTTCTACATTCAATTTGTATTTTCTCTAAAACAGAGGCATTTGAACTAGAATATCTCTCGCATAATTGGATTTCCTTGGAGACTGGATTTCAGAGAAAATTCATAACTTTGAGGAGCCTTGGACAACGAGCCTTATAATTTTGTGCATTTGGATCTGTTTCGATCGCAAACTCACAGGTAAAAGATTATGTTTCTAAAGTATTTGGGAAACTGCTCTTGCGCGTAGCAGATTTATTGTGTTTTGCACGGTGTAGGGAAATTTCCTCTGAATCAGAAGTTTCTAGACCAAATCTAAACGGTAAAGTTCATCGTCAAAGCTGGAATTGTCGACAACAATGTTGCTCTGAAGCTCCTCGACACCGGTCCTGGGGTCACTAATTCCTCCACTACAGCTTCCAAATAATCACAGAGATAAAGAAAGGGATTCTTATTCCTGGAAGGAGTGTTTTGGTGGAACCTACAAGTGGCATTTAAATATGCCTTGAAAGGAGCAAGTCTAAGTTTGTGCAAGTCGTCACCAAAGAGACTGTTGGGACGTGAGGATCCCATGTGTTCTCCATTTGGAATGGATGTGGTGCCATCACGTATTACTGGAGTGTTGATTTAGACATGGAGGTGTTATAGCGAAGTGAGGTCTACATGCCCATTCTGTCTGACTCACACAACCTTGATTGTGAGAAGTGTGATTGAGTTATGATTTAACAAGTATTGTCTGTTTGAAGGTGTGCATAGTATAATATGAGTTATACATGTAATTGAAAGAAAGTCTATGTAGTGGTCCTAGAGAATACTTGAGTATCCTGGTATAAGTTATGTACCTAGCCATTGTATACTCCCCTAATGTGAAAAGTTTGTGGTGATCTAAAAATCACTATGTAAAGGATGGTTTGTGGTCAAAACCACTTGAGAGTGCATGTTTACAGGTAATACAAGAAAACCTGGTGCATGGTTGAGGGTAATCCGAGAAAACCCAGAGCATGGTTACAAGTAATCCGAGAAAACCTAATGCATGGTTGAGGGTAATCCGAGAAAACCGAGAGCATGGTTATAGGTAATCCGAGAAAACCTGGTGCATGGTTGAGGGTAATCCGAGAAAACCCAGAGCATGGTTATGGGTAAGTCGAAAAAACCCAGGTTGATGATGATGTGATGAAGGGGGAGGTATGAGGAAGAATGGTTGAATGAACCATGTAGCTGAAAAGGATTCCTAGAGAACTAGCAGTTACAATAGATGATGACCCATGTATTAAGGTAGATGGATTTCTTTTTATATGGACATCAATAATCAAATGCAGGTACAAGATGAAGTAGATGAAGATATGACCACATAGATATTTAGATAAGTATTCATTAAGGGAGAGTGTTGGAATATATAATTCCTACCTATCTAATATGCTTGCTAATGTATTGAGAATGAGAGCTAATATCTACCTGAGTTGTGTGATCCTATTCTTAAGAGGTTGTTAGAGCGTTGGATTGGTGAGATCCTTGTTTGGTGTGTGGTTTAGAGAATATATAAACCTCTCCATTTGTTTTTAGAATAAGTTAGATCTGATAAAAACCTGTGTACTCTATATAATAGAGTCCATTGTATTGATATTATAGTAATTGAATATTTGTGCATATCACTCTACTCTCCCATTTTATCGGATAGAAAAGCTAGTAACTTCGAGGGACTTGACCAAATTTAAACCTACGATCTATAGTCTCTTTGTTAGTGGTTCAAATGATTGAGCTAACCCTTATCTTGAAAAAGTGATTCAAGTGATTGAGCTAACCCTTAGGCTAAAAACACAATGTTTAGAAAACTTTATTCCACCAAAAAAAAAAGAATAAGATTGTTGATACCTTACCTATCTCATATAAATGAAGGAGTATACCTATTACACAACTCATATGTGTTCATAAATGAATTCAAAGACCTCACCCCTATTTAAAAAAAAACCTCCATAAAATTAAACTTAGATGATCAAGAAAAAAAAACTATTTTACTTTTCCATAACACCATATACTTATATACTAATAATTTTTAATATTAATACATATGATAATTTCAATAAACTTATTAAAAAAAGAGTTATATACCATACAACAAACATAATAACTCAATTAAATGTATAATAATATATATATAAAAAAAAAAAAAATTAAAGTAAGAGTTGTATAAAAATCCTTCAAAAAACCATAGTTACAAAAGTCATCCAAAGGTCCGGATTGTAATAACTGAATTGCCCCAAAGGGAAACCAGTTCAGCCAGTTGGTAATAGTAAAAAAAAATGTTTTAAGCAACCAGTCTTAGAAATGATAAAACTTAAACATAAAAACTTAAACAAATAAACAACATATCAAGCATGGTCCTAGCCTCCATGAGGCAAAAGAAAGTCAAATATTTGGCTAAAATGACATGAGGACACCTATGTCGGTCATGCAGTTGGCCTGAACCATGGCCACGCGAATTGGGAGGTGGCAAAGGTAGCCAGGTCCACAACTTACTCTTCGACGATTCTCCC
>SNQJ01S0019824.1:70330-84084 GCA_010110895.2 Picea sitchensis
GACAACAAATCTCTATTTCATATCTCATGCACTCGGTCAGTCTGTTAATAATTAGGTAAACATCCATGGACATGGATGGATGATGGAATAGCCTCCAATCTCCAACCAAGTCATCAATGTAAATATAGGAAGTCTTACTGCTAATTCTGTTCGGCTCTGAATATATTAGAATAACAGGGCACTCACCTTTTCCTTTTCTATGTCTGTCTGTATATGCAATTGAGTGCGTGCAATATTAATATATAAGGGTGGCTCATCATCAAGGCTAATGTGTGGTTGCTAGTCTCAAGTTTTGTGTTTCAGAGTACAATTTCAATATCTTTGCAAGTGGAGCCCTATGAAATTCCAAAATTTGTGTGTTATAGAACAAATCAAATAGTTTTCAAAAGCATATAATGCACAAAACCTTTGTAACAATACTCCAAGGATGCCCTTACTCTATTTGGTTTTGGTTTTTTATTTTAGAAAATTGCCATATCAGTGGCTTCTACAGATGATTATTAATCCTTTAAAGTCTTTCATGCCTGTGCTGTTATATAATGCACAAACATATAATCCACAAATTCATGTCCATGTCCATGTGTTATATAATGGGAAAACGTTATCCGAAAATTCTATGTTCATTAAGTACACATAACATCTATTTGGATAAATATAATTTTTTTTAAAACTTATATCATCCAACGTCATAATCTTTTTACGTTATAATCTCGTTATTAAATAAGAGCTTGGTGAATGAAGCTATTTAACACTAATTGTCTGCTATCATAGTATTGAATCTCAATTTTCTGAAGAATGGCTTTGCCTTTCTTTGCTAAATGTGGTCAATCTTTCCCCAACCCTATGACATGTCAAAAATTCAGTGCATTTAAAAGAGTCTTATGACATGTCAATCTTTAGTGGGGAATAGCCTGAGTGTACACCCTGATAATCAGACCCAGAACTTATAGCTCTAATACCACTGCAAACTGCGAATTTATTGGCTTGCAGTAGGTGGAATAGCTTGGAATCACAAGCTATTCCTTGGGTAAGGGCTAACATTAACTATGTTGCACTAGGCATTGGAAGAGTGATCATTGCACAATAATTACACATAAAATAATAATTTGTATTACACAATTAAACTCAGATACAAAGTATATATAATTGAAATGAGATCCAACTAACTTTAAATATGGAGATGTGGGTTGAGCCAATATCTCAACAATCTCCTACAAGATTTCAAACCAAATCCCCAAACTTAGTACAACATTAATGAAAGCATTATCTCTAACACTTATGCCTATTATGAACTCGAACTTTGTACATAAGCCCAGCATGGCGTCAGGATATCATTCCCCTGTGCCAGATAACTGTCCGCAAAAAGGAAGTTATCCCCATAACTCAATTTGTAAAGTTGTAAACCATAGACATCCTTTGCTGATAAAAAACTTTGATTCCATTTTTTTTCGCAAAAAGAAAGTTACCCCCATAAATCAAGTTGTAAAGTTGTAAACTATATACATCCTTTGCTAATAAAAAAAACTTTGATTCCATTTTTTTAATGTACAGTTAACATGGTGGTTCTCCCTGTTTTTTAAAAACTTTCTTTTGTATTGTGTTTTTTCCTCATTTTATTTTCTCTTCTACACTATGATTCTTTCATATGATATCAGAGCCCAATACAATGATGATGGTTACCAGTGAACTTGCACTTTCGGACTGGATATTAATGGTGACTGCATATGCAAAAAAAAAAAAAACAAATTATAAGGTCATGCATCTCCATGAGCATTTGGATCAGTTGGAGTGTGTGGAAGGTAATAGAATGAGTGAACACATTTTCTTAGGTTTTAGCAATTTGAGTATGTGGAAGGTAATAGAATGAGCCAACTTACGGAATAATAACAGAGGTTTTAGCAATTTGAGTATCATAGGTAGCAATTAGGGTTGATTAGTTTAAATGTACTTGTATGAGGGGGAGTCTGATGAATTAAGACTTTGTCGATGTGTCTAGCATGGTGCCAGCATGTCATTTTCATGTGGCAATAATTGCCTGCTAAACAACAGTTATTAATATGTACATACTCTGTTAACTAAACTAGGCGTGCCGCCCAGAGGCCTCACAAGGTCATTAATACAAAGTCGGACAACCATCGCGAGCATGCATGGCATGTCATGTAATCCCATCGCGAGCATGCATGGAGCGTGGGAGGAAGATATGAGACAGGACCAGACGAAGGAGGAATAAGAGAAATGACGAGGGTCGTGTCTTCGATCTAACGCCACGTCGACATGAAGTTGCCATGTGTATTCTCCATGAGATATAATGATTGAGGGGGTCATTAAGGTATCGGTTTAAAGGAGCCTTGACCATTGATCACTAAAATTCCTATTTTTAAAGTCGTGGATACATTTTCTTGATGATTAGCATGTCCATTGTTGTCTCAAAAATTGTGTAAAAATTCCCGGGCTGGTATGGATTGCTGCTTGAATTCTTTGGATAATGGAGTTCAACCGAACATTTCTTGGAGAAGAACCCAATATAAAATGGTGGATGGCGTTTTTAGAGTCACCCAATATGATGAGGTGTTGCACTTGTAGGGCGCTTGCTAGAAGGGCTCCTTACAACTAGGCATAGGCTTCCCTTTTTGTTGAATACTTAGCCTAAGCTCCAAGAGAATGAAATTTCCTCAATTCCTCGTGGGCAGAAAAGCACCCCACCTGCCGCCCCATGAATATTGGCCTATTTAAAAGCAAACAAGCAAAGAATTATATAAAATACAAAGAGAGTGCAAGATTATAACCAACAAATGCTAATACCTATTTCTCTCTAATCTCATGCACTCATTGAGCATAATAATAATAGGCAAACGTACATGATTTTTGGGATCCCATGTAGTCATTAGCATAATTATAAGGAAACGGACATGAATTTTTTTGGATACCCAACGTGTCACGATTTCATAGTGTGTTTTGCGGTGCCATTGTGATTGCACACTTCTTTAAGGTGTGCAACATCACAACATTTCTCACTTGGTTGTTTGGCAACACCAAAGATACTTCGTCTGAACTACACCTCTTCACCTAGAGCATACTCATACTCCGTTTTAGGCTATTGACGAGTCACACATTTACTCTAGTGTAACTCTTGTATACTTAGACAATTGTTAATTGTTTAACACTTAGTCATTTTTAACCATACATCCATGAACATGAAAAGCAGGGAGGACAACAACGAAACAAACAAGAGAAACATAGATATAGTGCGGGAAGTACAAACCGTGCCTAGCACCCAACTAAGTCTTTGTTATTGTAAAACACTTACAACATGAGCACTACTAGCTCGGTTTACAACTTGGCAGAGTCCAATGACTTGCCTTATCTCACCAAGACACTCAAGAAAAGTTTCGTAACACCAAGACTCTTTGTCGCAACCGTCTGCGCAACCACCTGCAATGCACCTCAGACATGCCTTAAACCGTAGACTTGTTGTCTTTTCATTTCTGCAGACTTCACATATTCCGATTATGCCTCACACATGCCTTCAATAGGCCTATGTTTCTAGACTTTCCCCAAAATCGGCTTAAGAGAAGCTCTCCCAATTATGTCCACCAAATCCTTCTCAAGGCAGCACAAGTCCTTCCAAGTGGAGCGACTTGGCTCCTTAAGGGAGCTCGCCCTCTTCGTCTGCCTCGAAACTGAAGAGTTCTCTTGCTTTCCTTGTCTTCCAAGTTCTGCCTTCCTTGGTTGTGTTCCCTTGTTCTCTTATAGGGACTCCAAAGGTCACCACTGTGAATCCTCGTGTTCTTTGGGGGTGTCGCGCCCCTTTGTGAACCCATGTCCAAACGAATCATAACACCCCTTCATGGACCCGTTCGCCCAAACAAACCCATGCGCTCGTCAAATGTCATTCCCCTTGGGATTGGCACGCCCAACCTTGGTGCGCACCTCATGTTGGCGTGCCCCAATCTTCTTGGTTGCTTCATACTTGGGAAAGCCCCTTGGTGCGTTCACATGCCCAAGGTGTCCATTTTCCCAACTTGGGTGTCAGAGCAACCCTAAGTTTTGTCTCCTTGAGGACTTGGGTGAAAGTCTCCGTGCTCATCTAGCTGAAGACCTTACATCTTCCCCTACCTCAAGTCATTATTGTCTGCGACAACATCCACAAAATCTACGATCTCCAAGTCTCCGCCTGAACTCGTGCCTCTGCTGCAACTAAGTCAGCTGGAAACTCCAAGTTTCGTGCCAACTGAAAACCCCAAACTCTACCAAAGTGGAAACCCCAAGTTTGGTGCCAACTGGAAACCCCAAATTCTACCAAAGTGGAAACCCCAAGTTTCCACAAACCATATTGTAATGCACCCAACTCTGCATGATTTGTTTCCAAAGTCAACGAGGTTGCTTCACCTAGAACCTCCAAGGATGAATGTCACCCAACTTCGCTGCACTCTCTCGTCGCGATGTTACTGCCTTACTGTTGTTTCGATTATGTTGCTACTGTCGCTCCCCACTACAACTGACTACTTCCCACTTCACTTCAAAAAATTTCCCAAATGTTCAACTCCTGTGAACTTTTCGTTGTGCCCATAATTCAACCAATTATGTCATGTCTCTGCACACTAATATCCCCCACGCCTTGGATTGATTGGGTAGCTTGTCCAATAGTCCTGCCCAATTCATGAGAATGCACTTTTTCATGCCCGAACTTAGTCTTTTCTGTCGCATTTATGTCACTTTGTCCAACTTCAAAAACTAAGGAAAGTGTCCATCCTTGCCTCACTACTTTTGTCATTGTCCGATCTTCATCAAGGAGATCCTCTACAATGTCCAAGTGTTTCACTTCAAACCTATTGGTGTGTCCGTACTAGTTGAATGGTCAGTTCGCTCGTCACACTCTTTGAGACTGCACACCCTCATGCACAAACTGGTCACTTCCTTTCGCAATTTGGTCCATCCACACAACAATCTCAGACCAAGACAAGGTTTCCCCTCACCTCAATGTATTATGAAGTCACCCTGAAACAAAGTCATCTACGACAACTCGGCCCCATTGTCCGCCTCATGGCACAATTAGTCAATCTACCCTAAGAACTGCAGATTCATATTGTCTTTTCCCCACTACTTCGTCACTCAACCATGTTGTTGTGTCTATCTCTCTATGCCTTGGAATGGTTAGGCTTCACCCTCAACCATGTTACCCAAAGTAAGAGAAATGTGCATGCCCAAGTAATCTTTTCATGCTACAATCTGTATGTTCGCACAATCCTCCAAATGAAGGTAAGTTCTCAACTTGCCTCCTTTTGTCAAGTCACCTCTCTGTAACTCAACATCTGCGATGGGTATGGCCAACACGCCCTCACTCCTCAAATGTCCCAATGAAATTTCCAAAGTGATCAAAGTAGAATGAGTCACCACAAATAACTTCCATGCCTAAGGCATGTTCACACCAATACTTTTGCTAACCTCAACCAACAACCCTCGCCAGATCTTCGAGTCATTGCACAATCGTTTGCAAGTAACCAAAGTGTGCTTTGTCTCATCCAATGTCCCATACCAAAGGCCACTGAACACCGTCCAAGTCACTTGGTCTGCGTTTTTCTCATTCAGGTTGACTGCCAAAAAATATTGGTCGACTTCCTTGATGACTCCATCCGTCTCTTGGAACAAAATTTTCTTGCACCTGCTACAAGCATTCAAACTTTAGCACTATCGTCATGATTGTCAATCCATCGCATGACCCAACGAAACTGGCTAAGGCACCAAACACCAAAGTGCCTCATCCATTTTCTCAAATCGGCATGTCCAAACCTCATTGTTTACTTCACTGCAACGACTTGTCTAAAGTGCATCATCAAAGAGTTAGGCAACTTCCTCAAACCACCTCCATGTCTACATCCAAATTTGCCTAAGTCCACCATAGGAATCGTCTAAGCAGGTCGCCCCAAGCTCTCTGCACAATCTCCCAACCAAGGCGTCCCAAACTGCTACAAAACTTCTTCAAATCTGTGCACCACTTGAGTTGCGTTGAAGTCTGTTGGTTCACCATGGAAACAGATTGCACTTGAACTACCAAGTCATCTGACTTCCCTTCAAAGAATTCATTGTAACACTTAGGAAATGCAAGAACTCGAAACCAAACATACCTTTCCAAACGAAATCCTTTGTTGCAACCATGTTCCAAGTCTGTTATCTTGGACCTCCGCTTGCCCAAGTAACCAACTCTCTGCATGAACTCACCTAACACCTGACTATGTATTTTTTATTACAAAACAATTACAACATGAACAGTACCGACTTGGTTTACAACTTTGCAGATTCAAATGACTCGATTTACCTCACGAAGACACTCATGAATAGATCCATCACACTAAGACTCTTTGTCTTGGTGTCTCCGCAACCGCAGACTTGTTATCTCTTTGTTTCCACAGAGTTTACAGATTTTAGTTTTGCCTCACACATGCCTCCAACAGAGTTGTGTTTCCAAACTTTACCAAAATCGGTGCAAGAAAATCTCGCCCAACTCTGTCCACCGAATCCTCCTCAAGATAACACAAGTCCACCCAAGTGGAGCGACTTGGCTCCTTGAGGGAGCTCTCCCTCTCCATCTTCCTTAGAACATAAGGTTCTCTTGCTCTCCTTGTCTTCCAAGTTTTTTCTTCCTTGGTCATGCACTTTTGTTCTCTTATAGGGACTCCAATGGTCATCATCGCGAACCATCATGTCCTTTGGGGGTGTCATGCCCCTTCGTGAACCCGTGTTCAAACGACTCATCACAACCCTTCGTGGACTCGATCACCCAAACAAACCCATGCTTTCGTCAACCATTGCATCCCTTGGAACTGACGCACCCAACCTTGGTGCGCCCCTCATGCCAACGCACCCCAATCTTATTGGTCACTTCATACTTGGGCAAGCCCCTTAGTGCATTTGCATGCCCAAGGCGTCCACTTGCCCAACTTGAGTGCCGAAGCAACCTCAAGTTTCGTCTCCTTGAGGACTTGGGCGAAGGTCTTCGTGCCCATCTAGCCAAAGACCTTACACAATTTCCATGCTCTAGTCTTTACAAAATGTAAATGTTGGTTTATGTGGGTTGTTATATTATTAGTTATGTTGGGTTGTTATAAAATTGTTATTGTCGTTGTTCATATTAATGATAACCATCATTGAAGTCAAGTTTGGCCTATCAATTAATCTTTTTATTAAATTAATTATTTTGATTCATCATATTTTTTTAATATGTAATTGAATTTTTTTCTTAGTTTCCTTTGAATTTGAATTTTTATGAGTTAATAAATTATGAATTTGATTTTACTATAAATATTTTAAAGATTAAATTTAATATATTTTTTTATGAGTTAATAAATTATGAATTTGATTTTACTATAAATATTTTAAAGATTAAATTTAATATATTTGAAAATTTAGTATTATAAAAATGTTTAAAGATTAAATTTAATATATTTTTTATGAGTTAATAAATTATGAATTTGATTTTACTATAAATATTTTAAAGATTAAATTTAATATATTTGAAAATTTAGTATTATAAAATATTTTTAAATTTAGAATAACAATATGATAAAACTCTATTTTTATCTTTATAATATTCAATTTTATTTTAAATTTAAATTAATAACAATAAACAAATATTTTAATATTTTAATTTAAAATATTACTATAATTTATTTTTTTAAATATAGATTTTTAATTTATGAGTTAATAAATCATGAAATTTTATTTTATAATATATATTTTGAATAAATGGCTTGTATCGGTCTTCAAAATCGATCTCTCAAAGGTCTATGATAGGGTTTCTTAGCTTTATCTTCGGCTCTTGCTTTTGCATATTGGTTTGGAGCTTCAGATGGTTAAGTGGATCATGTCTTGTGTAATTAGAGTGTTCTTTGTTGTACTAATCAATGGAGCATGATCTTTCTTCTTTAAATTGGGTCATGGGCTACGTCAAGGTTGCTTGTTGTTGTCATATCTCTTTCTTTTAGTAGTTGATGGCCTTAGTTGTGCTATTGCACGGGCAAAGTGGGTGAATTCCCTTAAGGGGATTAAGCCGGGGCAACATGTTAATCTCACTCATTTGTTATTTGTTGATGATGTGTTAATCTTATGTTATTGTGCAACCGCAAAAGGAATGGCTTTGATGAATATATCGACCCTTTTTTGTGAGGCTACGAGTATGATTATAAATGTGAACAAGTCTGCAATTTTCCTTCCCTATGAAGCAAATGAATTTATAAATATCTTATCAAATCTGTTCAATTTTCTCGTACAAGCACTAAGTGAAGGGATTAAATATCTAGTGTTTATGCTCACACCTAACAAATATAGTATAGTAGATTGGTCTTGGCTTCTTTCAAGGGTTGACCGGAAAACCAACCATTCAGTGCAATCGATGGATATTTAGAGATGGAATGTTAGAACTTATCAAGGAAGTTATTGAGGCAATTCCAGTGTATTGGCATTGYGTGGCCCTCGTTCTGAAAGAAATATTATGTTGTATCACGAAGCTTTATTTTAATTATCTRTGGAAAGGAAGAACATAATATCAAAGGTSACATTTTGTCAATTGGAGAAGCCTATTGCAATGTTCCCCAACCAAATATGATATAAAAATCAGATCCAACTGGTTGAGAACTTTCTTCAAACACTTAAAATGTTTTCTCAAAGACCTTAGGAAAATCAACTCTCTTGTTGTCCCAACTGTCAAGGTGGATTACTAATGTGTCTAGAGGGTCAATGGGATGAGTTCCAACCTTCTTAGAATCCCTGAAGTGTTTGTTGTTATGATTATTTGCTTCTTGTTATGTATATGACAATTTTTCTCATTGAGGCATTATGTCAAACAGTTTGCATAACATGGTCGTAGCTTACATTTCCACCCATGCTTTTGAGTTTAACTGGTATAAAACAACATGAATTCAAGTGGAGCATAGGTTAGAATAAACATAAGAGTAAATGACAAGTGTTACACAACAAAAGCACAAATACTTCCACACAATCCTTGCTTGTTTATTTATTATAAATGGCTTTCCAATGGTAGTAATTTTCAGATATGATATAAGTAATACAACAACCATTTTATTGGCCTATAATGGCTCCAAAAGGAAAAGAAATAGTGTCAATAATTCTTCTTTTCAATCCCCTAATGATGGATTCCCAAAAGAGATGCTATATCATGTAAAATCAATCATTCCCATACCAAGAAAGGTGTTCTCCTTGTTGCTTATGCCCTACTGAAATATACATAATAAATATGATGTAAAATATTCATGAAATGACTACAGACCTGTGGATCTGACGATGACTAACTCATATGAGAAGTTCCTCTGGATGTAGATGACAAATCTGACTACCAATGTAACGACCTCTCTGTTACGACATCAATGTAAGTGAGTACAATAGTGGTAATTGTTTTTTAATACCAACAATTAGAACAAGCGATATGCAACAATAACATACATCAATATTTACACATTCTATTATCATCTACATCATCACACAACAATAATCAAATACAACATCAAGATACTAAATGATATATTATATCACATCACGATAACAAAGATGTGTATCCTCCCAACCTACGCTGCAAGGTTAGGACCTCTAAGACACATAATCAACGCTCAAGTTCAGGATTCATCTGATTGATTTTGACTATTTAAGGTCTTAGGATTGGCGTCTGTTTTGAAGAACATGGACATATATATTCCCATAACCAAATCAAATCTAGACTAAGGACTAAAGTAACAGTAAGATTCTTGATCGTAACACAATTTAAACATTCAAATACTCGTTATACTAGACAAAAGCTTCCTTCCATTAAAGATTATAAACATCAATAATTACTCGTCATCTAAATAAAATGTACCCTGTCTATAAGAATACAAATCAATTGTTGCTCACTTTCTAGACAAAATCACTTACTCCCTAAGAATACCTTATAAGTTTTATATTCAATATTTAACAATTTTCTTTTCATTAAAAATATAAGTAGCAAATAAAATTTTCACTATCAAACAAAGATACCACAAGTAATAGATGGATAACCTATAATAACCCCAATAATCAATCCTACCATACAATCAAATTGAAAGGTACGTCATGCCAGTTAACTTAATCACCAAATCAATATTTTGGTTCCATTTCGTTACAAATTCATTGTTATAACCATAACATATCAGTGTTATATTCCAATCACAAAATAACTGTAACAATGAAATAAACAATAATAAGCCATAGTAAACAATAACATCATCTCCACAAACTATACATAAAATAAGTGTAACCAACAAAGTAAGTGATGATATTATTGTTCTTTTATTCCTTTAACATTGCTCATATAAATTCAAGTAAAATTAATACATCTTACCTATTTAATTACATATTCAATTCATCAAAAATTTAAAAGTATTCTACTAATTTTTAAGAGCTCTCTCAAAAGAAGTAAAAAATACTAGGCGTAAGCAATTTTATTTACCTCACTAAAAGCCTTATCGTGAGCAAAATTATTTACGCCTATTTCGCTACGATGATAATCCGGATTAGAAAAAAATATGTCTATTTAATCGTTCACCATATCTAAGAATTAAATGTATAACTCAAGATTTCTCTCACTTATCCAATACTACACCTACACGATCACTTCAAGTATTTCCATTTAATTCTTAATTGTGTTATAATATCAATATAACCTTGTTTCCTAAATCTAATTACCACATGTAATATTAAGCAATAATCATTTTATTTTAGGACGTCTCTAATTTCTATAACTTATTTCTATTCCCTTTTTTTATATGCTTAAGTAATAACCTCATTATTTTCTAAAACTATAGTTATGATAGTGTGTAGAGTGACTATGAGAGTCGACCCTGTGACCTCCTCGATGCCAAGTTCTCAATAGATATGAGCCAGCCAAGGTGGTGGTCGAGTATGGCGCCATCATAGTCTAGTTTCAGAAAATGCATTCTAATCATGCAACTACTATGCTGTCAGAATGCATCGATCATTCGACGATCATTCGCAGGATTTTTCTAATGGAACCTACAACGACCATAATCATTTATAACTTTGAAATGTAAAAAAATGAATTCCAGTGGTTCTAAGGGATTCTAAAATTCCAAAAATGCATTTTAAATTCTTACAATGAACGAGGTGGAATACTAAAACGTTGTATTGTGAATAATTCTAGAGCGACCAACATACTTCTAAATTTTGAAACTGCAACAATTCGTTTCCAGAGTACAACAATAAATTCAACGCTTTTAATAGTCAAATCTCTAATAGTGTCAACAATTTTGGTAGCAACTATAAGAGGTTTAAATTTTGGAATGACAATTAGATTTCAAAATGACTATAAGAAAATATAAAAATTAGAATTTAAAATAATGGACAATGAATCATTACACATGAAAGTTAGTAAATTCAGTTGACAACGATATAAGGAAATTTGAATTTCTGGGTTGCAAATTAATATGTCAACGAATCAAAGATTGTATAAAATTGGCAAAGCATAATTAAATCTTCTAAATTGTGGGTTGAAAATAAACCACAACGAACCATCTATATTCTAATTACAATTTATAGGAATAAAATACTCGAACCAAGGTTGATTAAAATTTGAAGATGTCCTTCAACAATTTGTGCTCATTCTTTACTCACGCTTGCTAATCACAAAGACTTCACCGGTACCTCCAAGCCAATGCTAGGGGCAATCTTCTTCCCCCTTAACCCCCGAGCCACAAAGGGGCCACACATAAGAAACCAACAACCAATAGCTTCAAGTCTTGCCTTGCAAGGAAGAGCTTCCACTCTTTCTACAAGTTTGGTATCCCAACTCTCACAAGTATAACAGAGTCCACAAAATTTTCGCAGCATAAAATTACCAAGTAAAAGTGAGATCCATTTCCCTTCTACCACATTTTCTTTATAGAAAAATCCCCAATGACACATGTCCTCATTCCCAATTAATTATATTTTTAATTAATTTAATTAGGATTATTCACCCACACACTTGTCACACTCTCCTCAAGTTGCACAAGTAATTACCATTTTTATTTTACTTAAAAAGCCAATTTCCCTCACATTCCCCAATGTGCTCCTATTTTCTCTTTTCATTGTCCCTTTTGTTATCACATAAACTTGTCAAAGCCTTAGGGGTCTGTGGTTTCTACCTAAGTATGTATTTTTGCCTATTTCTCTTGCTTTTGCAGACCCAATCGTAAGGTTTTTCCATTCGGCTTATATTTTTCTTCTTTTTTCGGCATGATAAGTGTCGGCCCTAAGACTTTATGTTTTCTTTGAGGTCAATCACTTCTCTCTCCTGGTCATTGTCACTGATCCTTTTGCATGCCACATCCATAAGCACAAGTTCAACACTTAGAGCGGTCTGATATGGACTCAAATCAAGCGAGCGAGAAAGATCAACTTTCAACGACGGAGACCCACCAGGCAGACCGGATCGATGACCGTCGGGCGATCGGGATCACAGAGTTACATGAAGTATAGCGTCAAATAGAGTTCTGAAATCACAAGTCCATTCTAGCCGTTGATCCTTGGAAGGACACACGGCGCAAGATTAGTATTTCGCTGACTCACAGAATGGAGAAGTCAAAGGGAAAAGTCATGAGGACTCTCGAAACGTGAAGTCGCGAAATGATCTGGGCCGTCTATTTCAGGAGGACACGTGGTGCAGGATCCGCAAAGAAAGTCTTTTCGGGAAGGCTGAGTTGAGAAGTGCCAATGGTCTGAAGTCCCAAAATGCCGAAATGATTTGGGCCGTCGGATGCAAAAAGACGCATCACCTGATCCAAGCGATCACGATTTCCTGACTTGGGGATTTTAGCATGGAAATACAGTGCGAACTTGTGAAACACGAAATCCCGAAATGCCTGGAAATTAGGCCCATGATCACAGCCCGCGGTCATATGGAAGCAGGATCATAAAGAAAGGAAAAGCGTCTGTCGAGTAGTGGGCGACTGAGTTTGTTCAAGAAAATGACCACGTCCGTCAAGATCAAAGAAGTTTCGACCGTCGATCTAGATGGGTCATTTCGCGGGATCGAGCATCAGAACATTTGAAATCAAGGGGAGTGAAGACTCCCAACAGGTGAAATCCTGAAATTTCATATGTGGGATGCATAAGGTCATGCCCGAGGTCGCGTGGAGCGATGGATAGAAGCTGCACTAAGGGCCGAAAGCGCTCGTTTTGGTCTCATCAGAAGATATGCGTGGTTTCAAAGCGCTAGGATTGACTTGGAGGAGTCGTGAACGTCTCCTAGAGCATTCATGTGTGTTAGGCTCCATCCCAATCCCGATGCAGGTAGTTAATGGAAATGGGGGAGGTGGTTGAAACCTCGTCTCACCCCATAAATAGAAAGCATGGAAAGACGACCGTGTAGGCAGACTGTCAGCCCCAAGTTCTTCTGTCAACGGATTCTCCTGCAAAATCCATACTAGTTTGAGATCGCGTCTGACAGAAGAATGCAAGTGCAGACTGACAGAAGAAGATATAGACGCAAATCTTTGAATGTAATAGCCAGGTCACATGTCTCATTGTGGCTAATTGTTCTGAGTATAAATACTCAGTTTTGATATTTTGTTATGGTCGATGGTTGAGCTAAGATCTTGTATTGTAAAGTTTTAATGAAGCCTCCAGTTCTCTGGTTATGTGTTTCCATTTGAGACTTCTTGTTTAATGATAGTCACCTTTCCTATCATCTCTTTTGCTTCTGACATTGAAGACTCGGGCATGGGTGATCC
>SNQJ01S0019825.1:0-17349 GCA_010110895.2 Picea sitchensis
TTTTATTGAAGGGTGGGTGTATGTAACAACCCAATTTGATTATTTATTTATCATAGTTGTTAATTTAAATTTAATTAATTATTAAAATAAATTCAATGAGTCTTTTTATTATTTTATTATTAAAAAGGTAGGTGAAGTAATTAATGGGGTGATAAAGCTGTTGGGGAATTAATGAGGGGATAAGTAAGTTGGGGAATTGAAGGAGGGAGAGGGATTCGAGAGAGGAGGATAAGGAAGAGGGGAGAGGATTTGAGATGGATCTTTTTTTGGTTTTGGAAGAAATTGGGGGAAGGAGGCAAGGAATAAATTCTGAAAGACAGAGAAAGAAGGTGGAAATTAGAAGAACATATTGTTTTCGGGAGATTTTACAGGGACACTGCTGTTGCTGGGAACTTTGGGCTCAGGGGCCAGGAAACTGCAAGGTTTCCTAGAACTAGGGAGCCGAAGAGGTTGTTCCTAGTTGACTGGGAGGTTAATATTTAGTTGGGCAGTTTGGGCAAGAACAAGAACAAGTGAACTAAGGGATAAATCAATCAACCTGCAGGTCGAGGTATGTATTTTATTATGCTATTGTTGTTATTATGTTGTTGTTGTTATTATGATGTTTACTAGTTTATTCCTGGTATAAAGAAAACCATGAAAGAAGACCATAAACTAAATTGCAGTTATTTCAGTAGGAGATAACACAATATATATTTATTTTATTTTATTGAGGTCTTGAAATAGGAAGACATTACAATTGACTTTAGTATTCAAATCCCTACGTGGAGGGGGTCCCTTGTCCCCCAAACAAGGGGGTCTCATACACCAATTTGATGTCTGGCTTGGTCGTGACCTCAAAAATAGATTATTATTATTATTATTATTATACAATTTTCAATATACCTATAAATTTAACTTTATATAATAACTTTTTATCCTAACCACTAAACCACAACTTGATAAATCTAAATATATAGTTTTAAACAAAATTATGTGTATGATTATTATAAGTGTGTTGACATTGATAAAAAAAAAGCCAACTATTTAATCACAACGTGTTTAATCTAGATATATAACTTTAGCCAAACAACTACATGTGTGATTATTGTTATAAGTATGTTGTGCGCTACAAATGCTTGCTTTGTAACACACAACATCTATTTCTTAAGGAATACCAAACACAACATCTATGGCTTAAGTAACACCAAAATGTATGTTATTGATTAGTGAAGTCATTGATTTCCCAACATGGAATCACTTCATACTTTGCAACTTCATGAAGGAGCTCTTTAGTCTTATTTATATTTTTTCTATCATTTTAGAACTAATAAGTTAAGGATGATTCTAATTACTCTAGCTCTTTAGTCTTATTTCTATTTTTCCTATCATTTTAAAACTATTAAGTTTATAAGTTTATAACTAATAATTTAAGGATGATTCTAATTACTCTAGCTCTTTAGACTTATTTCTATTTTTCCTATCATTTTAAAACTATTAAGTTTATAAGTTTATAACTAATAAATTAAGGATGATTCTAATTACTCTTTTTTTCTTCCCAATTTTTTTTGAAGTGCTAATTCTAAATAAATATAGTCTAGTAAAAACAACCTATTGGGCATCATAGTTAAATCATAGACCCCTCAACATATATGGGGCCTTAGGCTGGAAGACTAAGTCCCTCCAATCACTAATGAACCACAAATGATATCGGATCTATTTTCCAATTAGGAAGAGAGTGATAATGATATATTTTTAAATAATGGGTTGAAAAAATTATCATTATGAGGATGAATAAAGATTTTATTTTGAGTTTGAGGTAAATGCAATTTTTAACCTATATTGTTTTGTAACAATTATTTTTATTGACTTATTTCTTTCTACATGGATTTTACGAGTTTTTTTAAGGGTCAACATGGGTGGATCATCTATTTCAAACTCAACTCTAATGATCTATACCAAATAGTGTTGGAGTTTTCCTTGCACTCTTGTCAAATTAATAATTTTTAATGTTTTTAGTTTCTATATTCCCTTGTCACATAAAGTTTTATCCAAATATATGCTCTTTGAAATTTTGTTAAATTTTTTATCCTTAACAACCAAATTTGGAGTTTGCTTGCACTCTTGTCAAATTAATAAATTTTAATGTTTTTAGTTTTTATATTCCCTGCCACATAACGTTTTATCCAAATATATGCTCTTTGAAATTTTGTTAAAATTTGTATCCTTAACAACAAACTTTTGTTAAAGAACTTAAACTTAAAAATTAGAAATAACATTTTTATCCTTAATAACAAAATTTTGTTAAAGAACTTAAACCTAAAAATTAGAAATAACTCATGGAAGCTATTGCCCATGGCCCATGTCCCTCATATCCCTCATAGCCACCAATCCTAAAACTAAAAATGGAGTTGAAATGACGAGGAACTAAATGTGTTGCTTTTGTAAAGGGACCATGCCTAGAAACAAAATACTTTATATGCCTCTTTGCTTTGTGGTTTTTGTTATTGATCAATGTTTTTTTTTTTTTTTTTGCCTGAGGAAATGTACTCACAGAAAACCTTCCAAATACTTCTCCATGTTCCATGGATGGTAAGCGAGGTAATCCGTTGGCCTTGATTACGAGGCTTCACCCCGAGGGAATTAAGAGAGTTGAACCCATGACCAACAACAAGCATTATAAGCTAATGCATGGCTATAGACCAATTGAGCTAACCCTTGGGGCTGCTCAACACTTTTTTTGTGACTCTTTCTTGATGTATTTGCTTGGTTATACCTTGATGACCATTACTTTTCTCTCTATCTCATTAGCCTTGCTCTACAAACCATTTCTATTGCCTTCTATTTTGTTATTGTCACACTTTCCACCATTTGCATAATTTTCCTGCATATGAATAACATTACTGGATTGGAAAAGGTCATCAAATCTTTGTTGTGTATATCTAATTTTGGCTCTCTATTCTTAATTCTTAGGACCCCAACCTCCAAATCCTAAGAACATTTTCTCAACATATTAGGATAATAACCATGGTATACCTTGCTAACATAAGGTGCAAGATGTGATTCTTTCTCAAACAAATGTGCAGGAAACTCCTACAAATCAATAGATCTATCATTTGTCCCAACTTAAGCATACTATCATCAAAAAAATCAACAATCAATGTAGGTTATGCTCTCCACAACTCAATTGAATGGCATTCAACGGTAAAAAAACAATGACATGTAAAAAATAACCTTCCTACAAATCAATGGTAGAATGACCTCCAACTAGAAAAGGAGTCTCACTATATCTAAGTCCTTACTTAAAGGGTCTCATCTTAGGCTTAATTGGGAGAATGATACCTATCCACTCTCACCAAGTCCTCCACCTTTATATCTAATCTAGAACAATGAACTAGGACCGAATACCTCTAATATGTTGGAGAATAGGGTGGAACATGTTATGAGATAGATAGAGAATTATACAGATAATCGAAGAGGGAATAAAATTTTGAAGACAAAGGTGGTGTATACAGACAACATTACAACACTTAAGAACATCACACTATGATTAGAACATTACAATGCATATTGGAAATCTTGTACACAACAATGATATCACTTGATTTCTTCATTATAATGACCTAGGGGGTCTACTATTTATACCCTCAAGATCTAACCAACTTTCATGAAATCAGGAGGATCTATCGTTGATTTTTAGAGTTGACTTCATCAAGTCCATGTTGTCTAGTCATATCAAAAAGGATGATCGACCTAACCATCCATGCGTCCAACTCATAGTCGATTTCTCAGCTGGTCAATCCACCAACTGAATATCAGTGACTGCTAGTTGATTGTTCGACTAACAAATTTGTCGACTACTCGATTGATTGATATGGAGATTTGGTCGATCACTCGACTAATTGTTTCCAAATTTATGTCAACCTCCCAATCAACTGATTCCAAGAGAAGTGTGATGAACCATCATAAATTTATGTTCCAAAAGCCCCCCATCAACACACATCTCTTGATATTTGGGAGGTGAAATTACGTCATTATGATACCCTCCCATAATTACATCTTCCTGAAGTCCAAGCATCGTACAGAGCTTGATAAATATAGCTTTAGATAAATATTTAGTGAAGATATTAACAACCTGATCATCTATTCTACAATATTCAAGAGATACAACATTCTCATGAACCAACTATCTCAAGTAGTGTGCATGGAGATCAACATGCTTCATATTACTATGGGCAACATGGTTTTATGAAACTTGAATGACACTCTGATTTTCATAGTAGATTGTAGTCAAGGTTTGAACATGAAATCCAAGTTCTCCTAGAAGTTGATGGATCCACACCGCTTCAATACTTGCTTGAACAATGCTGCAATATTTTGTTTATGTAGTCAATAAGGAGATTACCTTATGTTTCTTGCATGACCACACCAACGGTCCAGTGCTGAGATGAAACACATAATCAAAAGTGGACTTCCAATTATCACTGTTGCTATCCCAATTAGAGTCGATGAAGCTGACTAACGAATTTGAACTTCAACAATACTTGATGCCAAAATGAGCGATACCCTTGAGATAACAGACAATTCGTTGACTTCTTTCCAGTGGCTTTCTCTGGGGTCTTGCATAAACTGAGAAATCAAACTAACAACAAAGGAAATTCCAGGTCGACTATGAGTGAGATAGATAAGATTGCCGACCAATTGTTGATAAAGTCTAACATCGACTACGAGGTGTTTAACAAGCTTTGTTGAGATTTACTCCATATAGAAAAGGAGTAGCACATGGATTACAATCAACCATCTTAAAATGTGTCAAAAGATCCATTACATGTTTATATTGAGAAATCAAAAAACTATCACACAATGGTAATACTTGAAGACCCAAAAAATAATGCAGAGTACCAAGATCGATAATGTCAAAGGAGTCAACAAGTTGTTTCTTCAATCTAAGAATGAGATCAATATTATTGCTAGTAATGAAAAGGTCATAAACATATATGTTGGGCCCTTCATTTTGGAGGACATTCAATTTTGTGATGAACCATCATAAATTTATGTTCCAAAAGCCCCCCATCAACACACATCTCTTGAGATTTGGGAGGTGAAATTACGTCATTATGACACCCTCCCATAATTACATCTTCCTGAAGTCCAAGCATCGTACAGAGCTTGTAAAATATAGCTTCAGATAAATATTTAGTGAAGATATTAACAACCTGATCATCTATTCTACAATATTCAAGAGATACAACATTCTCATGAACCAACTATCTCAAGTAGTGTGCATGGAGATCAACATGCTTCATATTACTATGGGCAACATGGTTTTATGAAACTTGAATGACACTCTGATTTTCATAGTAGATTGTAGTCAAGGTTTGAACATGAAATCCAAGTTCTCCTAGAAGTTGATGGATCCACACCGCTTCAATACTTGCTTGAACAATGCTGCAATATTTTGTTTATGTAGTCAATAAGGAGATTACCTTATGTTTCTTGCATGACCACACCAACGGTCCAGTGCTGAGATGAAACACATAATCAAAAGTGGACTTCCAATTATCACTGTTGCTATCCCAATTAGAGTCGATGAAGCTGACTAACGAATTTGAACTTCAACAATACTTGATGCCAAAATGAGCGATACCCTTGAGATAACAGACAATTCGTTGACTTCTTTCCAGTGGCTTTCTCTGGGGTCTTGCATAAACTGAGAAATCAAACTAACAACAAAGGAAATTCCAGGTCGACTATGAGTGAGATAGATAAGATTGCCGACCAATTGTTGATAAAGTCTAACATCGACTACGAGGTGTTTAACAAGCTTTGTTGAGATTTACTCCATATAGAAAAGGAGTAGCACATGGATTACAATCAACCATCTTAAAATGTGTCAAAAGATCCATTACATGTTTATATTGAGAAATCAAAAAACTATCACACAATGGTAATACTTGAAGACCCAAAAAATAATGCAGAGTACCAAGATCGATAATGTCAAAGGAGTCAACAAGTTGTTTCTTCAATCTAAGAATGAGATCAATATTATTGCTAGTAATGAAAAGGTCATAAACATATATGTTGGGCCCTTCATTTTGGAGGACATTCAATTTTGTGATGAACCATCATAAATTTATGTTCCAAAAGCCCCCCATCAACACACATCTCTTGAGATTTGGGAGGTGAAATTACGTCATTATGACACCCTCCCATAATTACATCTTCCTGAAGTCCAAGCATCGTACAGAGCTTGTAAAATATAGCTTCAGATAAATATTTAGTGAAGATATTAACAACCTGATCATCTATTCTACAATATTCAAGAGATACAACATTCTCATGAACCAACTATCTCAAGTAGTGTGCATGGAGATCAACATGCTTCATATTACTATGGGAAACATGGTTTTATGAAAATTGAATGACACTCTGATTTTCATAGTAGATTGTAGTCAAGGTTTGAACATGAAATCCAAGTTCTCCTAGAAGTTGATGGATCCACATAGCTTCAATGCTTGCTTGAACAGTGCCGCAATATTTTGTTTATGTAGTCAATAAGGACCTTATGTTTCTTGCATGACCACACCAATGGTCCAGTGCTGAGATGAAACACATAACCAAAAGTGGACTTCCAATTATCACTGTTGCTATCCCAATTAGAGTCGATGAAGCTGATTAACGAATTTGAACTTCAACAATACTTGATGCCAAAATGAGCGATACCCTTGAGATAACAGACAATTCGTTGACTTCTTTCCAGTGGCTTTCTCTAGGGTCTTGCATAAACTGAGAAATCACACTAACAACAAAGGAAATTCCAGGTCGACTATGAGTGAGATAGATAAGACTGTCGACCAATTGTTGATAAAGTCTAACATCGACTACGAGGTGTTTAACAAGCTTTGTTGATCTTTACTCTAGATAGAAAAGGAGTAGCACATGGCTTACAATCAACCATCTTAAAATGTGTCAAAAGATCCATTACATGTTTATATTGAGAAATGAAAAAACTATCACACAGTGGTAATACTTGAAGACCCAAAAAATAATGCAGAGTACCAAGATCGATCATGTCAAAGGAGTCAACAAGTTGTTTCTTCAATCTAAGAATGAGATCAATATTATTACTAGTAATTAAAAGGTCATAAACATATATGTTGGGCCCTTCATTTTGGAGGACATTCAATTTTGTGAAAGTATCACAGTTTTGCGTAAAAGCATAGTAGGGTGGCGGAAGGATAGAAGTAGTGAAAAGTAGTTATGAGGGTTGGATAATCCAATTGCAAGCGTGACAACAATAGAAACAATTCATGCACCAATTAGATCAACAAGTGGAAATATCTAGAAGCTTTGAGTGCATGTAGAGTGGAAGTGGAATCAAGAAATCAAGAACTCAAGGAAAATACATAAATATGTGAATATGTCATGGGAAAGGGTTTTCTAATTGTTGAGTTGATGGGTTTCCTAGTTGTTGAGTCAATTCAGATGTATTGTGATATTATCGAGAGATGTAGACTGTTGTTCCTAGATTTCTTGGTCACTCCTCTTCTATCATGAAGATTTCTCCATTACTATTTGATGTGATAATCCATGTAAGGGATTTTGGGGAATGAACTGTACTTGTGCAGAAGTCTGAGAGTCCAGATTGAGTACCTAATTACCGATTCTGTTGTATAAGTCATGTTATGGAAGAAGTACTATATGTATGCTGGGTTGTGATGTGATAATACATGGAAGATTATTCGAGCTCCAAAAAATTATTGTTATGTGTATGAATACTTGATCTCTTTACTGCGTAATCTGTCCTATTTTGTGTAATTAATAGTTGCGATATTGTTTAAAAATATTCTATGATGTATGGGTTTATCTTTATGCTGCACAACATGGAATATATGATGCATTTGTTGGTTTAAGACTTCTCATGATATGATCTATACACTTTCAAATATGGTTATGTATTATATTGTGCTAGATTTGATGGTGTGTCCTCGTTAACTCACTTTATCATTCTTAAGTATTGGTTGTGCTTTGGGTGAGACCTCCTTCCCTTGCAGAAGGTTGAATATGCCAATGCTCCTATACTACATCGGTACCTTTGTTGGTAACCTATGAGAACCCCAGTCTCTAATTTTACTCCAACAAATGGTTTTGTTGCTAGAATTTGAAGCTTTCCAGTGAGTTTTTAGAGGATGCCACATCTCATCTTTAAGTATGACATTGAGAATTGGTGGGAAAGAAGGTGTGATGAATTTTATTCTACAAGAATCTGAGCTATGAAAAAAAAGTGTGAGGGTTGTGAAGAGTGTTGTTTTTTACTAAGAACCAACAAGCGATCAATATGAGATATTCTATATTCGTTTCCTGGAAGAGGTATTTTAGTGGCTCGACTAGTTACAAGAAGCACACAAATTTAAATATTGAGTCAATATAACTTATGATTGGAATGTAGATTGTTTAACATCCCTTCACCATATCTATCATCCAATTTCTAGTGCTGTGGATTTTTGGATACATATCACCTTGGAAGGATATATCATTGAATTTTCCAGACATAAGAAGGGAAAAAACATTGCTAAAAATTATAAATCTCCTAAGGAACAAGAAGAAGAAGGGGGATCTCATCACTCTCCACAAAGGGAATTTTCACCCTAACCAGTTCCAGAATTGGCATAAATTCCATCGGCTAAAGCCACATGAAAAAAAGGAAGAAGGCTACTCTTCCCCTCACCAACTGCTGTAGTTGAAACTAAAACTAGGAGGCCCTTCACCAGGTCATCAACCAAGAAAGAAACTGTTGAAAAATAGGTCATAACAGAAGCTCCTGTCAAGAGGAAGGATAATGGTAAAATTGAGACTGTTGAAAAACATGTGGAAGTCATAGACATAACCACTCCCCATGAGAACCTTACCTTCAAAACACTAATCAAACAACTCATAGATTCCAAAAAGGAGATTTCTCACTTGAAGGGAGAAGGGTTGGCTTATAGGAAAAAGTTGAAAGATTTGATGGATATGTGTTTGGAAACCATTGACAAAGCTAAGTTTACAACAAAGATTTTTCTGCCCCTCCATAGGCAACTTAGGATTCTATACATGTAGAACAAGGATTTACAATCTCAAATCAGAAAGATTAAGCTGGAGTTGCAACCTTTCAAGGAATAGCTATCCCAAATAAATTTGAATGTGTTGGCTCAAGCTGCAACCAAAAGGAGTACCATACTCAGGAGGTGAAGTGAATTGGCTCAAAGAATCTCAATTTTGAAAATGGTTAGCCTTGCATTTTTGAAGATTTTGGAGAAGTATAATGCCTATACTTGAATTTTCTTTCATACACCCTATTAGGAGGTTTCTATAGGATTATCTACCTTTGGAATTCTTTTTTGGGTATTTTTGGCTCAAATAGCACAAATCATACAACTATAGGACATTTCACAGCGTCTGGCATTGCGAAATGATCTACACAGTCAGACGTTGCAACTTCGTTGCAAAATTTGATGTGAAATATCTACACAGTTAAAGTTGCAACTTCGCTGCAAAATGGTCTACACAGTTAGACACTACAATTTTGATGCGAAATCCACTGCGAACTGGATGATACAATTAGCGCTACAAGATTCGTTGCCAACTCCTGTTTTGATGGGTTTTAAGAGGATCAATGGTCACCAGATGGCTAAGGAACATGGCACAACTAGTTGGAATTTAGTTAAAGCTGGAGGTTACCTGGAAACAAAGGAAATACGTTCAAAGGGAACCTCACTATGCAATATTAGGGTGTTAGGATGGTTGCCAACATTTAACTTTTTTATAGCAGTTTGTTTTTTCCACTCTATACAGGTGTAGATTTTCAGTTTTAGGTGGTAGAATCCTATGTTAGAGGATCAAAATCGCATTGTATTCTATGATTCCTTGTTTAGGCTATAAATGCAGCATTAGAAGACATTGATGGGTTCACATGGTTGATGTAAAAGACCTTTTAGTAATTTTAATGAAGCAGAGCCTACTCTAGTTTTAATGTATCATACTTGATGAAATCTTGTTTAATGGAAGTTAGTTCTCTTTCTTCCATATTATTTCTCTCACTCTGAAATTGTATTGTCATTGAATGATTCAAATGATATTTTGTAGCTATATGACAATGGATGTTCGATTGTGATATTGTTATAGCTTTTCCCAGAGTTTTTGTTTTCTTGGACTTAAGAAGCTCTTGTATCTGAAGCATTTCTCTCTTTTGTATAATGGCATAGCTTGAAGCTAGTGGTAGACTCACTTCATCTTATTACTAAGTCTTCCTCCTATCCACATTAATCCTCAAAACCCCGACCTAAGTTAAACAAGACCTATTTTTCTGATGCACTTTATGTTGATACTGAGAGGGGAGTGAATCAGTATCAAGTACAATTTAAAACCTTTTTCAACTTATACTTAAACCATTCAACTATATCCAATGAGAAATGAACAATAATATAAGAGTTACACCAATACACCACAATACACCATGCACGTATGAAATAATCAATAGTTATTGTTCAGGAGAAGTAATGACTTCCAAAGGTGGCTACAACTGATGTAAAGGGAGGGATAAACCTCAAGGAATATACAATCCTCAATATCAAGAGATATTTGAACTCTCCATATTTTGCCCTTCCTCCTCCAATATCAAGAGAGATTTGAACTCTCCATCCTTGCCCCTTCCTTCCACCCAAGAATATATGAGAGATAATAAAACTTTACATTAAATCATCATCATCAACCAATCATCACATAGAGCCTGATAATGCTTCCTAAGACTTCTTCAATTTCTGCAGTTCTTCAATTATTGGAGTACTCTGATCCTGTAGATAATATTACTCAATTTATTCTCTGAAACTCCTCCAATTTTCACTCCTTGAATCCTCCGCAAAAAGAGGTTATAGAAAGAATGGTAGACTTTATTCAATTCAGGTCTGTTCAGAAGACCCAACTTGTACAACATGCCCTGTGCTCAATATTTAACATCTGATTCTGCAACTCACACACAAGAAACTAAAGTTTGTACTCTTTCCAATGGAAGTGGTCCCACTGCATTTGAATTATGTATGAAAAATTTATGATTGTTTTACCCAGAACACCTGTTTATTGACTAGCTTCAGGACTGGTCACAAACTCTATCTTCCATAGAGTGTATCTCCATAATTTTATGGAATAAAGAGATGAAATTTTTACCAGATGTACCTTGATATGTATTATCAATACCATATCGATTTCACCATCTGAATCGTTCTAGAAATTTTTTTATAGAAAAAATGGTAAGATGACCTGAAAATAACATACCTTAGAACACATCACCAAAAGACTTCATCCTCCCTTGAAATCCAGCCTTCTTTTGCTTCTTATTCCCTCTAAAATTCAACTTGTATCAAATGAATGTATAATGATGTTTATTTATACCATTTATGTCACTTCATTTTAACATTAAGGCCGACCTGAAAATTTCTTATTTTGTAATTCTTTTCTTTAATTATCTTCAGGGCCTACATGTACAATTCACTTTGTCATCTTCAAAAATTCATTTCTCCTCAACCATGAGGATCCACGTCACATGCCACATACCACCAAAAACAACATGATGTATACTATCCATCCATGGATGTTGTATATACATCTGTATTTTCCTTCATGTCCAAATACCTTCATCAATCTTGCGGTCCAAAACCCATGACTAGGGTTGACATCAATGACAACAACCAATATTCCAACAATTTACCCAGAATTTCCTATGTTTTGACTTTGCTGAACTGCGTTTTATCCATTTGACACCACATTTGAAAAATTATCTCATAAAAATATTGATGGGTACTGAGCTTGCACTTTAGCAGTCAAAGTGTAAATTTCAGTTCTAATAGAAGCCATCTTCAAAGAAGGAACCTGAGGAAGAATGCTCCGGGAAATCCCCCTTTGGATTAAAATTTTTCTTATGAAAGAGGGGATGTTACATGTTCCAGTAGAGATGGAAGCATAAAATCCTATGCATGGGGGGGGATTCGAGGTAGGGTCATGAGCCAATAAAGAAGGAGTTTTGGGAAATGGGAGGTCAACGAGAGAAAACTGCAAGAAATGAATGAGCTCGAAGGAGTGTTGCGACAACCGAAAAGAGGTGGCAGGATCATATAAGAAAGGTTATGAAGAGACTTGATCCATCACAAAAGGATATGGACTATGATAATAGTCAAAATAAGGAATTAGAAAGGTTGTGAGAGTTGTATAGACATGGATGGATGGCTAGCCGATGGTTGAAGGAAATATTTGGTGAGAGTAGTGAGGGTTCTGAAGGAAGCATACAAAGGATGAGAAACTTAGGAGGATCATACGAAGTAGGGAGAATAGGTACCACCTCTGGAGCAGGTGGCTTAACCAAGACCTTAGAAGGAGTTACGAGAGAAGTAGATCTCATAATGCCCAAAGTTATATCACTTTACTACGAAGTAGAAGGAATATTGCAAGATCACACAACCCCCCAGATTAAAGAACTCCATTCTGATGGTGAAGGACCCAACCCTGAGTTGCTTACTCCCCCAACACCCTATGAAAATTTGGTAAACTCTCCAACTCATCTTTCTATTAGTTCTGTTGTGTCTAACCCATCTTTTCTAGGGAATTTAAGCAGTAGTAGTCATAGTAGTGTGGCCAATACTCTAGTTATTTCACAATGAGGAAATTCAAGATTTATTTTGGTAGGATCCCTAAGTTCTCCGATGGAAACTCAACATGCCAGATCCCTCACCCAATACCCAAAATTATGGGGTAAAGGAGATGAGGATGTTGAACAACATTGGTTCGTTTGTGAGACCATCTAGCAGTCTTGTGGAACTTTAGATGCTAATAAATTAATCGAGTTTTAGACCACCTTGAGAGGTCATGCTTTGAAATGGTATATGAAATCCATTGAACCAGGAAATCCCCAAGGATAGGAATTCACACTTGATCAAGTCAAACAATGGGTCATAGAAGAATTTCGTTTACCCCAGTCAGAACAATAGGCCCTCTATGAGTTGCGGGAGATCAAACATAGAGATGGTGAGTCTGCCTGGGAGTATAACCAAATATTCAAAGATGCGATAGGGAAATTGGGAAACCCCATCCATGAATACCACTAGTGAGAATGGTTTATACATGGATTTTTATCATTAACCCAGATACCATTAACCCAAAAATGAATAAGTACATTAGGGGAAGACTTATAACATGCGATGAAAATTGAAGTGATGGATGGCTACCGGGGAAGGTTGAGGGTTATGAGACCGACTGAAGACACTTATATTACATAGTTGCAAGGTAAGATTTCAACATTGACCAAAAAAATTCAATAGCTGGACCTCCCTAAAGCAGGTCAATCGCAAGTATGGTGTATCGACTACTATACCGAGGGTCATACAGTGACATAATGTCCTAGATTGAGGGGCACATGACCCTATCAACACTAGATGGTGCCACTGCCAATGGGAACATCAGAGGAGTTGCCCAAGTTGCTGCTACAGTGCCATTTTAGGGCCCTTTGTAGTACCACACTTTCCCAAATCATTAGTTAGGCCAGAGTGGAGAATATTGCAAAATTCGTCGAAGCCATGGTCATCCCCCTTGACATTGTATAATATTATAAAAGTATTCACCTATCCTGAATATGGTTTACTGTGAATTCTGTGGGTCGCCCACTCATACCACCAAGCAATGTCGTGCTATGGATTCTCTTGTAGATAGAGTAGATCGGTCTACATTTAGGGTCGATGAAGCTCCACAAGGATTTGGAGGAGGACACAAAGGTGGAGGAGGTTTCAGAGGTGGGTGAAACAACGAGAGATGACCAACTCATAGTTATAATTGTGATGAGTAGGGACATATTGCTAGATATTGTCCTCTTTTGAGACATCCTTGGTGTTCCCACTGTGTAAAAAACACCCATTCCACTGAGGATTTCCTTGAGTTGATCGAAAAGTGGGAAGAATGCGTAAGGCAGGGAAGTACCAATTTGATAAATTCCAAGCCCTGAACTATCATTGAAGAAAAGGAACCCAATATTAATATTATTAATCGAGGAGGAATAAGGACTAGCACCGATGTTGATAACCTGACTCAAAGTAATATCCCCAAGGCAGTATTGGAATAGGTTAAATATGACCCTGTTGTGCATAAATAACTCTTTAGGGATGCTGCGAAGAAGTGATGACAAATTTCTAATCCTGCAACACCGAGGGTCAAAGAACCAAGCCTTGCACGACTTCCCAACCATGCAGAAAATTTGGTTGTGAAAAAGGATTCTCTGATGAGACCTCAAAAGAATATTAACTTGTGGATTCAATTATTTTCTGACATTTTGGATGACGAACAACTCACCACAGAGTTGCAGGACATGTTAAAGGGGATTCTGGAGGTTGAAAGGATCTCAGAGGAGCCAATTGTTGTTAATCTTATGGAGAGACATACAGGTAGAATTCAGAGGAGGAAGAAGATATTTTGAAGAGAATTTAGAATAAATTCCCATATCGACGACTACGAAATTAGCGATGTTATGATAGATTTGGGATTTGACATCAACATACTACTGAAGAAAATCTAGGAAGCCATGGGTAAGCCCAAGATTGTGTATTCACCTATTCAATTATGCATGGCTAATAAATAATGTATCTATCCTATTGGGAGGCTACAAAACATAGAAGTGGAATTAACAGGTGTTAAAACACTAGAAGAATTCGAGGTCATCGAAATAATGGGAGAGAAGGATTCATATCCATCTCTTTTGGGTATTGACCGGGCATATGAAAATTACACTGTTATAGATCTCAAGAAGGAAATCATGACTTTTGAAGCGGATGGTACAAAGGTAACCCAACCTTTATACCTTTACCAAGGTCCTTGATATACGAACCCGATGGAGGAGAATATGGAAGAAGATGCCTTGGGTCACCTCTACACTCTGACTACAGAGAAGCATGCAGATTACATTAACCCTATTGTAGATGGATTGGTAAGTTAGTGGAGTATTAAATCTGCAAGTGAAGATTCAGAGGTAGATTTTGATAATTAACAACAAGGAAGATATGAAAACTTCTCAAGGCATTGCACGACTATCAGAGTTTTCAGGTGGGTTGGAGAAGAGGTTAGAGACTACCCTATTTATGATGGCACTTCAAATTTATGAAACTTTCTGATCGATTTGGAGGATAAAGTTGCGTCAGCACAAATAATTCATGTACTTGATATTGCGTTAAGGTCCTCTTCAACTAGATGGTGGGCCACCCATAGGTGTAATTTATCTTCCTGGGATGAAGCAAAGCGTGCCATTCAATATCCCTTTATTCCCCTATCACCGGTTACTTAGCTGAATAAGGGTCAAGGACCAAGCATACGATGGGTTTTCTGATCCAAGGGAGCATGTTTCACATTGTATTAAGTTATGGGAAGTTGTGCAAATGCCTTCTTAATTTTGGGTGCATCAATTTATTCACTCTTTTAGACAAATTCCAACTGCTTTGTATGTACATGAGGAGGCTCGAATCCAAACTTCTTGTTGGGAAATCCTTTAAATCCATTTCCGCCAAGATTTCTTATTCTCAGTTAAGTCCCTTAAAATCTTTCTAGCTTTGCAACAGATTAAGAAAATACTTTTTACTGATGAATTTAATCCTATACATCCTTGCACCATCTGTCCTGAACATGAATACCTCCTTGATCATATCCTTTACCCATCCCTTGCACGAATACCTATGACTTGTAGTAAAATTGATGAAGACCCAAGAGACCCTGAAGGCCTAGAAGATATTAGGCATTTGACATTTAAAGAATCAAAAGGAATTAGAGTTGTGCACAACACTAATTTAGATGATGAATATAGTTCTTATTCTAAACCCCTGAAGTTGTGAAAAATAAACATAGAGAGTGAGTACCACCTTAATCTAGCTTCCATAGGGAATTACTGGATTCAGTAGACCGTGGCAGAGATATAGGCTCATCTACAGGAATATAAGGACCTATTCGATAAAATATTTTTAGAACTAAAAGGTGTTAAGGGAGATTTAAGGGAGATTAGGATAGAGTTAAAGCCTAAATCAAGACCAGCTAAACACATGCCATACCGTCTGAATCCTAGAGTCAAAGAGAAAGTGAAGAAGGATATTGATATGATGTTGGCAACTGGGATGATTTTCCTTATCGATAAGGATGAATGGATCGGTCCTATTTTCATACAACCCAACAAAGGTATGCAGGATATATGAGTTTGTGTGGAATACATAAGCATGAATATTGCTTGTGTACATGACCCCTTTCCTACCCCCTTCAACGATGAGGTACTAGATCAAGTAGCGAGAAACAAAGCATATTCCTTTACACATGGTTTTTCTAGATACCACCAAGTTCGAATCACCAAAGAGGACAAGAAAAATACCACCTTCACTACCGAGTGGGGATCATTTTCCTATAATGTTATGCCTTTTGGGCTCAAGAATGCCCTAGTAGTGTTCTCTCAGATCGTGATTTCAACATTCTATGACTTCATTCATAAGTTTCTTGAGGTATACCTGGATGATTGGACTGTGTAAATCTTACTCAAGGAGAACATTGGGATATTACGACTGATGTTGAATTACTGCATACAACTACATATTTCCCTTAATTTGAGAAAATGTATTTGTTGTGTTCGCTTTGGGAATCTGCTAGGACATATAGTTTGTAGGGAAGGATTGGTAGTTGATCTTGTGAAAGTTGTAGTAATTCTTAATATGCCTCCTCCTACTACTGTTAAATAGTTGCAAACTGCTTTGGGCCATACTAGATATTACCGTAGGTTTATTAGGAATTACAAAAGTATAACAACCCCTTTGGAAGAACTACTAAATAAATTTGAAGAATTTTGTTGAACTCAAGACTATGATAAAGTGTTCGACCTACTAAAAGAAAAGTTGAGTACTACACCTATTTTAACTTATCCTAACTGGAAAATTGAGTTTCATGTCCATATTGATGCTTCTGCGATTGCATTAGGTGCTATTCTGATGCAACTAGGGGAAGGAAATATCGATCATCCTGTCTACTTTGCTAGCAGAAATAATTCGCAAGCTGAGCGCAACTACACTACAACTGAAAGGGAAGGTTTGGAAATGGTTTATGCTTTACAAAAGTTTAGAAATTATTTTTTAGGTAGTCATTTTAAGTTTTTTAGTGATCACTCTGCTTTGAACTATCTGGTTAATAAACTTGTGTTAGAAGGTTGAATTTGCAGATGGTTGTTGTTATTCTGAGAGTTTTCTTTTGAGGTCAATGTCAACCCTAGTAAACTAAATGTGGGGCCAGGTAATTTGTCTAGACTAGAGTCAGGATAAAGTGACAAAGCTGTAGATG